>JARJLF010001412.1:0-79127 GCA_029378395.1 Mycena leptocephala | reverse complement strand
GAACGAGAAGAACTCGGTGCCTCTATCCAGGCCAGCTTAGTAGAGTCGATGAGGTTGGTAATTCCTTCCGCTCTGAAACATTTATCTCAACCGAGGCTAGACTCATCATGAAGGAGTCAACTGCAATTTCTGACGACCCAGAGCTTGAAAAGTCCTTTTAATTCTTTATAGAGGCTACATCGAGTGGTCAATCTCTCACGCCCGAACTCTCTGCAATTATCCTCAATATTTGGGCAAACCCCAAGATCAAGGAAGCTATACGAGCGTCGCCTCGATTTCAGAAGGACTCGACTTTCGTGGAGTACTTTCTCGGCTCGCTGGCCCGCGTCGCGGCTCCAGGATACATCCCAACAGATTTGATATCATTCTATGCAACTCACCACCGCCCCCACCCATTATCGAAATGCCTTTCGGTCATCGGGGCCATGAGCGCTTGCCAGTATCAACACTTGTGCGTGTCCGCCCAACATCGGACTGCAGCGAAAATGGATCCACCTCATCTCCGACGCTAAGGCGATAATTTTCATCGTTGACCTGACTTGCTACGACCAAACTATTACTCCGCGGATACAGACGAGCATCTTGTAAGGGTTCCTTCTCTATTCTAGGTTTTTAACACACGAGGAATTAGAACCGTATGCGGGAAACGATGCGTCAGTTCGAGTCTGTTTGCAACTTCCCCGGCATGGCTTCCCGGACAGCTGTTCGTTACCCTGCCTTTTTCCTTTGGAAATCCGACCCGTCTACTAACACTCGACCTATCCAGTTCCTCGTCATGAACAAGTTTGATCTGTTCACCGAAAAGCTAGTCACCGTGCCATTCACCGAATGTTTTCCCGAGTACGATGGGCCCAACGAAGCGCATGCCGCTGCCACATACTGCATTCAACGCTTTACGTATTTGTCCTCAGCATCCGGGTGGCGGTATCGTCCGATGGAGGTTCGTGGCTGGTGCACGAATGCGCTCGATGCGGAGCAGATGAGAGGTGCGTTGGAATCCGAACCTTGCTGGGAATCTGCATTAATGTTGAAGCTCGTCCCGTAGTTCCCCTCCAAGAGATGATAGAGTACATTTCATTGTTTCGAATAAGATGGCTTACTGTGGTTGAATAGCTTGCGCCGTTAACCGATCATCTCTCTCTCTTCCTAGGCCTGTGGCTGGGTACTTGTAACCCGCACGCATTCTCATCTATAGATTCCGCGCGTTCCTGGGGCTGGTTAGCCTGATATTAAGTGAGAATGTCCTACAATAATGGCTTGGTAGTACAGCGGTAGTGCATCCAAATAAATTTGTGTTCATCCCTAATCGTTCGATTCGGTCTGGGTGGTTTTTATTATTATAAAAAAACAGCTGTTTCGCTTGTTCCAGCGGTTACCGATGTCTACTCCATCATCCTTCATCCGTCCTCTTTGGTAGCCAAAATTCCATCACGCGTTCAGAGAGAAAAATATCATTAAGGTACGTATCGTCGTGGTAGTATAGCAAGCTACTTTTCCCCCAGCTTCCGCTCGTCGTTTCTCCAATAAATCCTCCCACAAGAAATCCGTGAAATCACCTCCCTCCCCAATTCGGCGTGTCGGCGTAATACGTCCTCTCCATTCGAAGTAGTACCCCCGCGGCAAGGATAGATAATATCCCTCCGCAGCTGTCCACAACCACCCGCCCGCAGGCCGTAGGTCGCATTAGTCAGTTCACAGTCGTGGCGGCGAGGTAGAGTGCAGGGGTGTGCAAGAAAGAGGAAGAGGATAGGGTAATAGGATGAAGATGAGGTGGAATGTCAATGGTCAATGTACCGCCAGCCGGGACCGGTAAAGCTAGCGATAGATAGGTAGTGTGGAGGTGCGCGCGAACGAGGATGACGAGGAATAGGACTACGTGTAGTAGGGCAGGGCAGGGCGTAGATCGTACGTAGTGCATCCACAAACGCTCAAAGAAAATTCGATTCGATTGAAGATAACTCCTCCTCCGAAATGTAGCTGTAGATGTAGATGTAGACGAGAAAAACGTGTAATTGAGACATGGACATGGGATGGGGAGATGAGCACGAGATGAAATGTGAAAGATGAAATGGGGTCTAATTGGAATGTGGAATGGCTGGGGCGCGTCAACGCGCGGGGGTGGGGGGTCGTCGCGTCTGTGAGGTAGGGCATTACGGGGTGGGGTCGGGGCGTAGGGTGTGTCGGGCATCGGGCGTCGGAGGGCGTATGGTGTGTCGGGTGTCGGGCGTCGGAGGGCGTACAGTCGAGTGTCGGGTCGGGTCGAGTCGAGTCGTAGCATATAAGATCAGGGTGTCGGGTAGAGCATCGGGTGTCGGATATCAAGGGCGTAGGTGTAGATCATACTCCCCGTCGACATTGTCGCAGTAGCAGGCCGCTCACGCGGCCCCCACTGCCCACCCCCACACGCGGAAGAACAGCATCAGCGCGCCGCCCGAGATGATCGGCAGCGTGAGGTTGTCGTCGAGCCCGCCGAGGTCTGGAGGATGTGGGTTAGCGGCGGTACGACGGGAGAATGAAACAAAGGAACGGGAAGAGAAAAATGGAGGAGAGAATGGGATGATGCGAAGGGAGAAAGGACGGCAGTGCTCCACAAGAACAATGCACGCCTACCCCCACCCCAGCCTAGCACCGCGCTCATAAACTAGAACGTCCTTCGAGGCGTCGCTTCCCATCGCCTCTTGCTCCGTGCGCTTGTCCTCCTCCACCTCCTTCCACTGAACTGTCTGTCCCATTATCCGCCCCCAGCGACGACAGCTCCCGCTCCCCAGACGCGCCGCCCGTGCCTCCTCTCCCCGCTCACTCCCCGCCCAGGCGCCTCCTCTCCCCGGCCCACGTCTCGCCGCCCCAACGATAACAACCACCGACAGGACGTGCGTCAACGGCGCTTGCTCCTTGCGCTCGTGCTTGTCTTCCTCCAACTCCGCCACCACCACCTCCTACGCTGGACTGCCCCTCCCCTCCGGTCCCCAAACGCACCTCCTCCCCCGCCACCCCAAAATCAAAACAAGAAAACTCCCAAAGAAGAAACTCTCGAAATCTCGAAAGACGAAAAACACTCACCCAACGCCTCTGCCACCCCGCTCACTACCCCCGCACACCACCAGCGCCCCCAGCCCCACCACCCCGCTCACCCCGAACCGCGCCGGCGTCGTCGCGTGCTGTCCCACCTGTTGTTGGTCAGTTTTTCTTCGTGAAATGAGGAAGACAAAGGAGGAGGAGGAGGAGGAGGGGAAGGAGGAGGGGAGAAGGAGAAGGGAGAAGGGGAAGGAGAGTGAGAAGGAAGGAGTACGAGTACAGGAAAGGGAGAAGGCTCACCTGCACTGGTAGCGTGTGCGCCGTAGCCACACCCCCAATAAGCCCCTCCGGCACCCACCGCCTCGCCCACGCGCCCTCCTCGCTGCGGAGGTACTGCCCCGCGATCGAATACTGCGAGTGGTACCCGTGCGCGTGCGCGCCGGAGACGCCTGTGGGGAAGGGGGTTAGTATTAGTTCCGCGATTATGATTATGAAGACGGAGGGAGGGGGGGAGGTGGAGAGGGGGATAGTCCACGCAAGCAAGAAGAACTCACCCTCCTTAACAGCGCGCATCTCCGCCACGCCCTTCACCCCTCTCAGCCCAGCAACCCCACACCAAAACCCTAACGCCACCAGCGCACCGGTAACACACGCCGCCAAAAAGCCCGCGTGCTCTTGCGCGGGGCGAAGGGCGTTTTTAGGCGGCGTTGCTTCCTTGCCTTTGCGCTTTGTGCTCGATTTCGGGGATGACGGGAGGAGGGGAGCCGCCGTTGGTCTTCGAGTTCGTGCGGACGTGCCCGTTCGCGCTTGCATGTCCGTTCGCGGTCGCCTGTCGACGCGTCTTCGTCTTCGTCTTTAAATTCTCGGCTAAAGCCGTCTCCGTCTTCGTCATAGATGAATCCTCGGCTGACTCCTCCAGCAAAAACCCCGGCACCCACACCCACTCGGGCAGCCACGCGAGCGACACGCTCGACGGGAGGGGCGGCGTGCGCGGGCCGTACATGCGCCCGAGGGTGGAGGCGGCGGTGTCGGCCCAGGAGAGACTGGGGAGGTGATATTAGCATTACTTCCACTTGCACGTCAACATTAGGAGAGGGAGGGAGGGATGGCGGGAGGGAGAGGAGGGAGAAGAAGCAAAAGGGCAGCGAGGAAAAGTACCAAAAAAAGTACAAAGAAAAAAAAATCCGCAAGGAGAGATCCTCCGCGCCATACACCGCCGACGAGAGAGGGCAGTCCCGCACGCCGACGAGGGGAAGCCCGACGCCGATGCATTCAGCCCCGAATGCGAATGTGACACGATAGAAAGAGTACGACGAAAACGAAAATGAGAAGGAAATGATAAACCGCGACGCAAGCACACACAACCCAGACTGAGTCGCAAGACGCACGAACGCGCTCAAGACCAGACAAATACGTGTGACCAACAATGCCCCGAAAAAAGAAAAAAGAAACCCCCGCACACAGGCCACGAACAAATAAAAAAGGATTCGTGGCCCGCACACGAAAAACCACCGAGGTAACCCCACGCAAAAAGAAAAACCAGGGAGGGCCAAGTCCCGCTCGCGAGCCTCGAGCCTCGAGTGCCGCGAAGCAAAAGCAAAAGCAAAAATTGTCCCCATAGCAAACGCGGATACGCAAAAGGATGACGGCCGCAGGACAAGCATAACGGCGGCGCGCGCCGCACGGGGACTCTCAGCATCCCTAACACTATCGCAATGTCGATACACGACGTAATGGGAACACAGCCCGCGTCGAGAGCGAGCCGGGGGCCGAGGCGCACGCAGGGACCCGGGTGAGGGACTATCGCGGCGGCCGACGCTCTGCCATATACATGCAGGCCGTGCATGTCAGCGCGGCCACTATCGCTGAGCAGACCTGCGATCATTATCGCGGACGCACACGCGCTCGGGAGCTCAGAGCGGATGCCCAGACGCACAAGTGAAAAGCGCTGCGCGGTCATCATCGCGGCCATTATGGCAGCGCCGAGACCGACCCCCCATCTCGACCAAGGACCCTTCCCTGCGCAGACCGTCCACGTCGGCGTCGGCGCGGCTACTATCGCGTCGCCGAGGCCGAGCCGCGGTCATTATCGCGGAGGCCGAGGGTCGGGACCGGGTTAGAAGCTGGCGATAAGACGCCGACGGAGATGTCGAGAGCCACCACTAGACTGGTGCGGAGAGGAGACCAAGCCCTAGACCGAGATCGAGGACGCGCGATATATCGCGCGGTTGACCAAGATAGGGTGTACGACCGACCGACGATACGAAAGAGAAAAAAGAGTGAAAGCAAGCCGGAATGAAATGAAACGAAACGAATACAAAAAAAGAAAGAAAGCAAAAGCCGAGCCAAAGCCAACGCGCAAAGTCAAAGCCGAAGCCGAAGCACAGAGTCAAAGCCAAAGCCAAAGCAAAGACAGAGTCAAAGCAAAAACAATGAAACAACGGTGGCACACGACCAGCGCCGAAAAGCGGCACACGACCGCACGGACGTAGATCGGGCGGGGGGGGCATACGTGTCGTGTCGATCGCGCCATAGCACGATCGCCCCATTGCCTGCCAGAGAAGACAGGGGTAGGGGCTGTCTTATCTTCACCCCCGAGGCAAGGGGAAGAGAAGGGAGACGCGAGACACGAGGGGGAGAGAAGCGAGACACGGGGCTGTCTCGCAGTACGAAAAAGGAGAAGTAGAGGGGGGAAGAAACAGCAAGAAGGAAGGCAGGAAGGGAAGAGTAGGAAGGAGCAGAGGGAAGCGAGGAGGACGCACATAAGAATCGCGACAGTCGCGACGTCAATGGGATAGAACGTGAGCGCAAAGTTGACGCCGAGGATGTACCATAGCGTGCCGTTCGTGCCCGTCTGCAATAGCAATACCACAAAAAATTAGCCATGGGATAAGGATAAGGCAGGGAAGGAAGGCAGGGAGGAAAGGCAAACACACTTACCCGCTCGCTCTCGCGCATAAGGAACCCCAGTAGCCGCTCATACACCCGCTCAACAGCAGGCACACGCAGCCTTACCACGTCCGTCGGCGCGATTACGGCCAGCGCGGACCACAGCACGAGCGTCACCGCGCGCGCGGACATGCTCGGCGTCAGATACAGGCCTAGCGTTATGAATCCTGCTCACAATCCTCTTCAGCACCCTCTCCAAGCATAGAAAAAATAGTAGGGGGAAATGCCACCCAACGCGAACGCACCGATAGACGAATGGAACACCTTCCTTGGGATCTCCCAGTCAATCTTTTTCTTCGCCTCCCCCACCACTCCATTTGGTGCGCCGTCCATCGTTGCACGTTGTTTTCCGTGTCGCCGGTCAGCCCTCAGCGCCTCAGCCACCTCGCTCTCTTCTGGGTCGTCGTCCGTGTCCGTCTCGACGACGGCGTGCCCCAGCCCCTCGAGCGTGCGTATCACTTTCCTCGTGACGCCCTTGACACCGGCGGCGGGGGACGGGCTGGCAGAGGAACGGCGGCGGGGTACGGGTGGAGGGGATTGACTGCTCGTCGAGCCGGGCATCTAGTAGTACTACTAGTAGCAGGGGATTTGCGCAAAGGCTAAGGAGAGGAGGAGCGTCACACCTGTCACATAGACGTGACTCATTTGAAATGGATTCCTCTTCTCTTCAACCATGTCGGGTATTCGACCGAGTTAGGGTGTTGGAGGCCGCCTGGTGGCACAGTGGTAGTGCATCTGCTTGACATAACAAGATGAGCTTCGTTCATGCAGAAGGTTCCCCGTTCGATTCGGGGTCGGGCGATAACATCGCACTGATGGCTGCTTTTTTTTTTCACTTTTCACTCTTCGGCTGCTTCTACTAGGAATGCCTCAAGTTTCCCTCGACCTTTTCACGCCATTTATTTCACTCATTCCCAAGTCCAATTTCTGGACAAGCAATTCAACACGTTGGCCGTGAGTCGAGTCGTGTGACTCGAAATGGACTCCTCTTCTCTTTAACGATGCTATGTATTCGACCCAGTTAAGGTGTTGAAGACCGCCCGGTGGCACAGAGTTGTGCCTCTGCTGAATTTGAAGTTTCGGAATGATTGGATTATGCAGAAGACCCCCGTTCGATTCGGGGTCGGGCGACTAGGTGACCAATGGCTGCGTTTTTTTTTTCACTCTTCAACTGCTTCTACTAGGAATGCCCTTTTTCGACCTTTTCACGCCATCTATTTTACTCACTCCCAAGTCCAGTTTCTGGACAAGCAGTTCAACACCTTGGCCGTCGAGTCGTGACTCGAAACGGACCCCTCTTCTCCTTAACGATGCTATGTATTCGACCCAGTTGAGGTGTTGAAGACCGCCCGGTGGCACAGAGTTGTGCGTCTGCTGAATTTGAAGTTTCGGAATGATTGGAGTACGCAGAAGACCCCCGTTCGATTCGGGGTCGGGCGATTACCGATGGTTTCACTTTTGAGCCTTTTTCATTTTTCACTTTTTCCCTCCGCCATTTACTTATTTGACTCGCTTTCGATTGGATAATCAAATGAACTGGCTCACGATGTTCTTGGCTTAGTGGATTCCACCAAATGATCTCGAGCTGGCTGGTTTAAACTCACACCCAACTCACACCAGGTCTGGTTTGCTGGTATAAATCCAAGGATATAGCTAGGTATAATACCATCCAGTCGCACATGGCATGTATCTGGCAATCTAATGAAATGTGGCGCTAGCGTCCCGCAGAAGACCTCCATTCGATTCGGGGGTGGGTCATGAGTCTTTGTAAAGGCCTTTTTTTTTGGTCATCCCAATTTCTTGCATAAATCTTTCCTATTCTCAAATTGAACGGCAGCCGCTCGCTGCTAAACAGCACAACTGTCTTCCGCAGATAGCTCTCGTAAGTGCCATTTCCCCACAACGTTTCTGTGGCCGATGTTGCTATTAATTTCAACCACGAATTTCAAACACCGCCAGCTCAGCTTTGCACGTATAAATCCAAGTACACAGCGAGGGATAGTACCACCCGGTCGCACATGGCGTGCATCTGCCTCAAATAACGGCAGATTCCATATTGTAGGCAGAAGGACCTCGTTCGATTCGGGGCCGGGTGATGGGTCATTGCGGCAGAGGCTTCTTTTTGCTCATCGCGATTTCCTGCATGCGTATGGGTCCTATTCTCGCAATTTAAGGGCACTACTCCTGCTCGCTGCTAAAAGAACTGTCCTTGGCAGGTTGCTCTCGTGAGTGTCATTGTTTGAGGCTCGGGCTGATTTCAACCACGAATTTCAAGCACTATCAGTCCAGGTTCGCATGTATAAAATCAGGGAAGCAGGAAGGTAAAAGACGATCCGGTGGCACATGCCGTGCATCTGTTGATATTGTCAATGCAATCCATATCGTCGAGGGCAGAAGGACCCCCGTTCGATTCGGGGTCGGGTGATCATTCGAATTAAGCAAATCTTACTTCTTCTTTTTGTCTTTTTATTTCACCCTTCCGGTCTTGCTATTAGTATCAAGTATGAGACCCACAATTACGCAGGACCATCGCCTGAATGGTTCCTTGGTGAGTGTCATCGTCTGCAACATTTTTCGGGCTGAATTCAAGCACAATCACGCCAACTGCAAGGTCGCACGTATAAATTCAGAGACGCATGAAAGTATAGAACCACCCGGTTGCACGTGGCGTGCATCTGCTTCAATAGTGTCATTCAAAGTTGCTCCTATTCAGCTCCTACTTGACTTCCTGCTTGTTTTCCTACTTGCAAGTAGGAAAACAAATAGAAAGTTTTGATGCTCCTACTGCCAAAATTTAGCTCCTTCTCTTGTCCCTTTTTGTACTTCCACTCCATATTCCCCCCAAAAAAATTACAGCTGAGAACGTATGTGTAAAAGGAAAAGAATATTGTGTTTCAAAACTATACCACAGCTGGGATTATGTGCAAAATAAGGGGAAGTTCTACTCAGGCAAAATCCGAGGTAGGGTGTTCGAAGTTGATCAAATTCTTTCTTACTCTTTCTTCCTTCTTAAGAACTAATTAAGAAATTGAGCAGGAAACTATGCAGGGATGTTGTAAGGGTATATCAGGACACTCAGTTTCATTTTTGTAGAAATCTGAGCAGAATTGCTGCTGGGCAAGAAGTAGGAGCCAGAGTAGGAAGCAAGTAGGAGCAACTTTGAACGACACTCATTGAAACCTTGGCGATGGTTGAGTGCAGACGACCCTCGTATGATTTGGGGCCGGGTGATAGACGGTCTTACCTTTTGTTTCTGCTCCGAGTTGTTTTTGCCCTCCACGCGGCCTTACTCTCCTCGAACAAAAATGGCATGGGCCTAGAGCTAAGAGAACCTATCAGGATTTGTTTTAATTTTGCTGTACCTACCTTCGCCATTTGGTGACAGTGGTGGGTATCAACCATCTGCGAGAAAAGGTGTTTTGGCTGATTTTGAGCACGATTTCAACCTCGCTAAATCAAGTCCGCTCACATAAATCCAAGGACACAACTAGGTATACCAGCACCCAGTCGTACATGGCGTGCACATGCTCTAATTAAATGCTGACTCCTGAGCATGTTCCAACGCGGGATGACCCCGTTCGATTCGGGGCCGGGTGATAGACACTTGGTAAAATTTTCGGCCATTTTCCCATCTTGCTTCCATCCTTCCACTCTTACCGCAGATTTCCGCAGAGCATTTTATAGCCCTCCAGGTGTAACCCGGGGTGAGTTACGCCTGGTGGTGAGTCTTGGGCCGGGTCATATCACAGCTTGCAGGGTTTTTTTTTTGGTCATCGCAATTTCTTGCGTGACAGTAAGTACAGCGTTCTCAGCTCAGTTTCGTGTAAATAAATACAAGGCTATAAGAAGGTACAAAGACATGCATATGCCTCAAATACGAAGGCAGAAGAGTCTGTTCGATTTTTTCCTACCTCCCCATATAATCCTGACACATAGAGCCGCTCGCACAACATGTGAGCCTTAGGGATCGGCACCGTGCGTATACGGTACAGATCTACAGATACGGACCGTAAAATTGTGTGTTTGGAGACCTTACGGGACGGTTACGGTACGGTTCTGGACACTGTACTAAGCCGTATTACTAGGTGTACGGGCGATGACAACAGTGGCGGAGGAAGGTCAGTGAGATTCAAAATAGTGGATTCCATTTTTTCTCACCTCCTGTGTCTGTCTTCAACCTTCATTCCCTCCTACCTGCCGGGCCGGAGATCAAGAACAAACCGTACCATACCGTAAACTTATGGGGTTGCACAAGAGGCTATATGGGACGGTACGGGAAGCTGTAAAACCGTAACTGTATACTGTATTATACGGTTACGGTGCCGATCCCTAGTGAGCCTCGAGCGACATAAAGCAAAAGACAATACACGGTGGACAAACTGGGAATAAATAGTGACTTAGACCAGTGACTGGTCTGTCTATGGAGGCAAGCCTGTCAATAGATAGACCAGTCGATCTGAGTTTGAATCACCAATGCAAAATAGTTACCAAAAAAGGTTATTCCGGACCGTGTTCCGAGTGAGTGACGTCAGAGCCAAACAATGTCAAAATTTATCCAACCGGTAGGCCCAATTCTATTGGTTTGCCCTCAGATAAGCCGGGATATGCTCTCTGAAACACTCTGAACACGCTGATGTAAAAATATATTGAGATCTCCCACAATTCAATTCAATTCAAGATTCCATTTAAGTGCATGCGGGCCCTGGGGGCCCATATTTATGGCAACAGGGACTGGACAGCTTCGGTTATGCGGCACGGCTGTTCGGCAGACGTGATTGGCGGTGGGATTTGACCCTTTGGGGTGCGAGGACCCCAGAGACAACTCGTTTACCTCAGTGAGGGTATCGTGAAGGTAGCTTCAAGTTTTAGGCCGGAAATAATGGCATATGCAGGTTCTGAATCTGGGTATCTATTATACAAAAGAAAGGTGTTACGTGATGCTGAAGCGAGCCAATGAGAACGCAGATCTGTCCTCGCGACAAACATGGGACAAACATCGCGTCGCTTTGTTTCTCCTTCCACCTACCCTCTCGCGCCTCTCGCTACAGACACAGACTATTGATTATCGGACTGCCTGACCCCTTGACCAACCCCTGCTCTCTCAGAGCAGACAACTGACAACTTGACAACACGCTCTCTCGGACAACTCTCGGAGCACAGAAACTTGACAACATATACGCTATTATTTCAAGTACAAGTACGCATCGATGTCTTTCATAGCTAATAAATGTGTTCGTTCCTTCCCCTCCTTCGCGTGAATTCGGTCTGGGAAGGTCTCTTTTGACTTGGGAGCCGGTATATTTCATTGAGTTGGAGAAAGTCTCGATCATACCCTTTTCTGCTAACATTCCCTCTCCGCTCCATCACTTTCATGCATCCTTGGGTGCTCTACCGGGCTTCCTTGGTGACTCTTTCGATCTTCCTGACCATAATGTGAGTACTTCAGTGCTTGCTATTTCTGCAGCTCATTTTTTCAGGTCCCCACCCTCAGCGAGTCCGTCCGCTTTGCTTGTGCAGCGCCATGAGCACCACATCCGTCAAGCTCGCAACTATGCCGACATCGCGCCATACCGAAGCCCCTGACGAGAACCAGGGATCGCACCTTTGCATGACACTTCAAAACGCGCCTCTTCTGCAGCATGGCCCCGAACTCAAGGAATGTCACAGTGCCCAGCGTGATGCTGACCGTGAACGCCAACTGGCTCTCCAGGAGACGCCAAATTTCGGAGAGGTGGGATGAGAACCATGCTCCATTGCCAACACCAATAGCGCGAAGACCGATGCCTCAGGTGTGTTCCCTTTTCTCTCTGTTGTAATTTTTTTGGGCTGACCCCCAATCGTTCCAGCCTGTTTTCGCAGGCATTGGGACCCCTCCTGCAACTCAGCAGGCTCCTCTGCCTCCAATAGATATGTTGGCACAGCGAGCACGACGTGAGCAGGAACGTCAGGCTGCTGCCACCGTGCAGGCAGCTCCTCAAGCCCAAGCCCTCAGGCTCCTCCACCGACGAGACGTGAGGCGGCTCGGTGAGTGCGGCGTGAACGTGAACAATGTGTCTGTGAAGAGCATGCTCAACAAGTGCCACCGGGCCAGTTACTTACGCCGCCAGCTACGCGTCCACAAGAATGTGAGTCAAGCCTGATTTGTATTCCTTTCAGTGCTGATTCTTGAGGTCTTGTAGCTCGCACTGACCCACAGCATCCACCTGCACCATGAGCTCCATCTCCCGCCTGTCAACACCAACCGTCCCCACCTGCCGATCCTCCACCGCCAGCACGCCATCGCCATACCGCGCTTCCTGTTGCTCAACGTCCGTATAGGGAGCCAGCGGGATGCCACAACCTCGGTCGAATGGACGTGAAATGCACCCATTGCGGCGCGCTCCACTGGAAGGATGAGAGGGTGATCAAATCGAGCCCAGCAAACCCGCAATTTGGTATGTGCTGTAACCACAGGAAGGTGGTTCTTGCCCCCTTGGGTGCCCTTCCTGCCGAACTCGAGACACTTTTCACTGAGGACAGCACTCAAGCGAAGGAGTTCCGCAAAAATATTGCACAATATAATACTGCCCTGTCGTTTACATCCGTCGGTGTATGTGAGGATCGCAGTATAAACAATGGTGGGGGCCCACCCATATTCCGTATTCATGGGGAGCTTTGTCACTGTTCTGGTGTTCTTCTTCCATCCTCGGGGACGCAGCCGACATATGCGCAACTGTATATCTATGAATCCCGTGCTGCACTTGACCATCGGATTCAAAACAACACAAATCTGCGACGCGACACCATGGAGATCCTGCAGCATGTCATTGGAGACAACCACCAGTTCGCGCCACTGTTTCGCCATGCACACGAGGTTCTCGCGGATGCTGCAGACAATGCCGACGACATATCCGTTCGTCTACGGGTTGCCCCTGGAGTTCATGGCGCGACGCGGCAATCGTCTAACATGACTTCTTTTAGTTCTTTTATTTCATTACTTCTGTTCTACTATGTGCTACAATGTTATTGATTTGTGTCTCAATTGATGCAATATTCCCTTGCGGAGCATGGGTTCACTGCTAGTTTATGATAAATTCTAGTCCACTTTCAATTCTGCTTAGGAAGGTTAAAATGAGTGGTATGAATACGGTAGGCCATTCCGGGAAAGTGGTTGAATTTTATTGTTTGACTCCATTCAGCTTCCCCGCGATAAAATACGTGCATGAGTTCATCGCCATAAAGGAATGAAAATTCTCATCGTCAGAACTTTGCCTAGATAGCGTCTAGGCGACCAGCGGGTGCTACTGGTTCATGCATCCGACTTCAACATGCAAGTACACACCGCCAAAAGTAAAATCAGGTACTCTGTAATACTAATATCATTACTTTCCTGCTCAATAGATTTTGGTTTCGCTGGGAACCTCAATTTCTGTTCCTCTCGGTGTTCTTTCGAGGCGTATCATCGTGTCTTGGACCCGACAGGGGGTCTTCTGGGTGTTCTCTCGACGCTTTCTCCACCCCTCCTGGATGGAATCTTGCTTACCAAGATTCACAAGAACTTCAAATCGAACAGAACCGTAACAATAAGACCCTTTTCGGGGGATTCAACTAGTAGCGAGAGTAGGTAGAAGAAAGCAAGTAAAAGTGTCTGGGTGAGCTAGCACGAGCGTTGTCCGTGTTTGGCACGGACATGTAAGTAACGGTGTGACTGTCCGTAAGTAGTAATCAGCAGGATTACACTGGATTTTTCTAAATTCTATACGCTGTTGGTTCTTCAACAGGTCTGCTTCTTCTTGTCATTGTTGTTCTTCCGGCCAACCACCTCACCATAGAAGGTTTAAATGTGCTCGTCCCTTCTGACTACCTTGTGGGGTTGATGCCGTATATATGCATCTTCCCAATTGATCGTCCACGGTTCACCATCTGGTAAAGTACTCTAGGCTCCTTAGATAATACCCTTTGGTTTGCTGGATATTCCACCAATTCATCCCAAGGGCCAACGTTGCGTCTTACGAAATCCGTTCTCAAGTTGAGGTGTTTGACTTGATCACATGAGATAGGGGGTTCAGATTACACGAGGCTTAATAATTTCTTCGACAGATCTAGGCTCTCTCATGATTTCCTATGACGCCAGTGATATCCTTAGACTGGCAGGCTCTGAAATCTCGTCAAGTGTCTGTGCACGTGTTGTTTGCTTTCAGCCTGGCTCTGAATTCCAATTGCTATCTATCTCGAGTGAGTTTGACAATTTTCTCGCAGGATTGTGGATGGTTGGTGGATCCATTTTACTTTCGAACCTGGTTTCTGAAATTGGGTACGCACCAGAGCCCTACGGTGACTACAGATTCCATTCCATGAGGATTCAAAAAACAGGGCTGGGTTATGAATGATTCTGACCGAGAACACTCTCCACATTGTTGTCCAGCATGGTTGAACTGGTTTAAACTGTGCAAAAATCCATAATCCTTATGGTTCCAGGAAAATTTCCCCATCAGTGCAGTTCTTGCAGAGTCAGTTCAGCTACACCAGCGAATCACATCGCAAAGGCCAACACCAAATTTTCTGGATCCTCTGCCCGCCTCGCATTGCGCTGCGTTCAAGCATACCCGAGATCACCGAGACCAGCTGATCGAGACACAGCTTTGTTCTTGCCACGACTGGTGCCGTTCGCCATATTCGCGCCAACCTCCTCGTGTAACAATGTTAGCCTCAGTTCGTTCCTAATATTATCCTCCCCAGTGAACGCCACAAATCCTTGTTCACCCCATGGATCTCCATGCTTTGTGCTACATCTCCAACCCCTCTTGGCTTGACCTAGAGTTTCGTTCAAGTTGCCTTCGGTTGTGAGATATACTTCTCCGTTCTGTGTCCCATATACTTTGCTGTTCTCTTGTATCTCTTGTCAGCCTTTATTGCACTCATTCGTGAATTGTGCTCCTCGGCACCAGAGGCGCTACATGTGGTGCTTTCAACAGTCGAGCTTCCTGGCTGGATTCAAAGGAATACAATGTGGAGGTGCGGGATTAAGCTTTTAGATTTCACGAACAGGCGAGGCTACTTGTTCAGATTGAAGATCAGCAGATGCCGACCCAAGCCTTCTACCCAATTATTCATGCATTTATTGTCTTGCAGGTGAGATTCATGTGTAATTCTGAGGATGGGCTAAAATTTGAACGAAATTTGGCCCAGGCTTTTGCACACAAGAGCCAACCCATCGAAGTCATGAAACGGGCAAGAACGGATGGCCCGTCCTGTACCCGTGCCATTCCAGCGCAGGAACGGGGTCTTGAAGTCCTTGCCATTGAGTCCTGGTCCACACTCGGGGAATTTTGACTCGTGGATCCGAACATGAAAGCGGATTCACACTAATGGATGTAAGATCAATCTTCGGGTTGCTCAAGTTCCTGAATGCCGTCGCAATGAGTCTCATTCTGACTCTTGTTTTGAACTGTGTATGATTCCTGTGAACTATTGAATGCGCTTGATTTTTGTCTCCTGACCACTGGCCAGCCTGCCTGTGAGTGAGAGGTGCAACACTTGTGGCGAGAACTGTACTACAGCGCCGCAGTTGTTGCCTTTTCGTGGACACGAGCCTAACTTATGGGCACGTTGGGGCGGCCGTCCTCTTGATCATGACTCTGACAAGCATCTGAACAGCCATGTCTCTTTTCCTGTCTTATGGTCATATTTCGTTGTTGATTGACTTTAACCATAAGAAAGTGTGTTTGATCTCGAAAACTCAAGCTCTGTAAGTTGAAGAGTCCACCCCTTGGTCCCAAGACACTGAGGATGTTCTCTAAGGAGAGAGAACAGTGTAGTGTGTGTATCCGTGCACAACATGGAGCTACCAAAATGTGTACAAGGCCAAGTCCGGACAATTGCAATTCGCAATTTTGAGCACAGTGTTTAACCACCTTTCCAGACACCATCGATGCATCTGTGTTTGGCAAGTCCACCGGATTGCGAATCCTGCGTAGATCTTTCTCTGGGTGTACCTCAGTATCGTTGATTAGGGTTGTTCACACCTGCCCTTTTTGCGCCCTTTTTGCTCCCTTTTTCATGTTTGGTAGATAGTGAGCTATAAAATCCAGAAAAATTCACCACAGTCCTTTTTGAACATTCAAGTTGGTATCTGACCTTTGAGGAACAATAGGAGCACCCAAGCTGCATGAAGTGGAAAAAGGGAGTCAAAAAGGGTAGAAACACTGCGTTCCGACCCCTTGTAGACATAGGGTCTGTCTACCCCCGTAGACGAAGGGTAGACGGGCCCCTTCGTCTACCTATGTCTACACTATGTAGACACGGCTTGTCTACATAGGTCTACATCTGGCAAGGTTGGTCTACATTGGTCCACGCACGTAGACCGATGTAGACACACGTAGACCGACGTAGCTAAAATGCGGAGCTACTAAACTTAGAGCTCACCAATATGCCTACGTGACCGAGGGATGCAGCATTATGAAGGTGTGTCTACCTGTGTCTACCTGTGTCTACGCTATGGACGCACGTAGACAGACGTAGCCGACGGGTAGACGGACCGCGTCTACGCCGCGTAGCCGCATGTAGCTGCATGTACACCGACATCTCGGTGTACACATACGTAGCCGGACTTAGCCAAAGATCGATGCATGTCGCCCCATGTCGCCCCACGTAGCTCCACGTACACCTGGGTGTGTCTACACGGGGTGGGAACGCAGTGAAAAAGGGTGGAAAAAGGGTTCAGACAGGGGTTTCACACCTGGCCTTTTTCATGCCCTTTTTCGTGCCCTTTTTTTTTTTTTCAATTCCCCCAGAATTGCATGCAGGACCCTGTTTTTTTCGTTGTTCTATCCTTTTTGTACTTCTAATTGAAAAAGGGAAAAAAAAACCAGGCAAAAAACGAAGAAAATGGCAAAAAGGGCGAAAAAGGGCGCGAAAAAGGGCGTGAAAAAGGCTGGGTGTGAATGACCCTATTATTGAAATATCATGTGCTGCCATTTATACACGACTGAATTTTCATCTGTTACAACCAGCACCTATAGAAAATTTTGAATGTGTATCTCTATGAATTCCTGAATAAATTGTGCATGTACTTTGTCGTGAGGAAGCATCACCCGAGTCGAACAATAAAATTCAAACACTTTCCCGAAATGGCCTACCATATTCATACCATTCATTTTGCTGTAACTTTCCTGCACAGAATTGAGAATAGACTAGAATCTATGATAAATACCCAGATTCAGAACCTACATATGCTGTTATTTCCGGCGTAGAACTTGAAGATACCCTCACGATACCCTCACTGAGGTAAAACGACTCGTCTTCGGGGTCCTCGCACCCCAAAGGGTCAAATCCCACCGCCAACCATGTCTGCCGAACAGCCGTCCCGCATGACCGAAGCTGTCCAGTCCCTGTTGCCATACATATTGCACTATATACATATTACAGGTGAATGTAAGTAGCTGGCCCGGAATTTATACGTGATAGGATGGCTAGAGATGGGTGCTACGAGGGTATGGCTTGAGTTTATGAGGCAGGGCAGGGTGTCTATGCAGAGTCAGGTGTATGAGAGTATGTAAGAGTCTATGTAAGAGAGAGAGGAGAGAGAAGAGTTAGAAAAGTGAGAGCAGGGAGGGAGTTAAAGTGCGTAGCATGGGAAGCGTGCGGTCTTCCGCACGAAGTCCAGAAGGGGCTTGGGCTGGGATTTGACAGAGAGGAGAAGACAGAGGGAGAGGCATGCGGTGCCGAGCTGCTGGATGAGGCATAGGTGCTGGAGATGATAGGCTGGGCAAGCAAGGAGGTAGTGGGGCATGGTTTCCAGGACGAGACAGTGGGCACAATCAGGGGATGGGGCGAGGCCGAAGTGGTACAGGTACGAGTTGAGGGCAAAGTGTGTCATGCGCAGCTGCATTGTGGGCGGCTAAGATCAGCGTATAGGTGAGTGAGGGCGTTGGAGGGTTTGGGGGTGTCGAAGGAGATCTTCCACAGAAGAAGGAATACACCGATAACCTTTTTTGGTAACACTTACTCGGAGAAGATTACTCCTTGACATATGAGATCACATCAACGAGGAATGTGGAAAGAGGGACTCGCATTCACTTCAATGATTGGTAGTATACTGCATGAGCTGAACCAGTAGCCTGGACTAAAGACTACGCTTGTATACTTCTCAGCAGCCAGTACCTGGGAAGGCGAAGAAACACTGCATGAAGCTCGTATGATGCAAGAAATTGGCACGGAAATTCGAAGCAGAGAAGCTGATCATCCGTTGTGAGGCTGGTGCTTGTGCTATGTCCTGCACACCACCTCACGGCCCCTTCAACCGACACGAGAATGTACGAGGTGCCCGTTCATCCAAATCGGGAATCGAAGTTACCAAATCCGGATTCTCATCAAACGCACGCAGCCTACGGTCCCCATCCAACCTCTCACATTGTTCGTACCACCTGCCCGACTAGTCACGACACTCGATGGACACTCCCATTACCCGAACTCTGCCTTTGCACAACTCGCACCTCACATACGAGCACGGCACCACGCGCTACGGCCCACGAGAATGGTACGGACCAACCAATAGAGGGCATCCTGGGCTTCGTATCCTCTTCCCACACCCGAGAAGTCACCAACACTCGAACGCAAGTCTCGTCCGATCCAGTTTCCATCCTTCCAAACCACTCGAAACCTACTCAGATGCGTCCAGACACATCTTCCAACCAATAACTGACCTTTTATGGCTCAGTAATCCGCTCTGCTATGGAATGGGTCTTGCGTCCGTACCGATTTCCGTCGTACACTCTGTCCGTCCATGGAAACGAACCCCAAAATCCGAACGTAAGCCTCGCCCGTGGCCCCAAATATTGAACGCACCCTACGTACGTTCCTGCGCAAGCACCCTCAAATGTGAAAGGGATGGAACCGAACGAGTGGGCATCAAGGGGACGGTCGAGAGGCGAAAAGGTATAAAAGGATAGCAGAAAAGGGTGTTGTAGTCAGTCAATTTTCGGAGCTCAGTTCTCCCCACTACCTGTACCCCCACCTGTGCAACTAAGCATCGCTCACACCGAGTTGACCACATCCTCACTTGCCTCTAGCAGGGCATTTCACTCTCACACCTCCATCAGCAAGGTCCCAACTCATCAGACCCCAAGTCATATCATTGGGCTTCCCCGTAATAGGATCACCAACTTCGCGAGCTTCACGCTTTGTAGAAGTTGGCCTGGGCGAAGCCATATCTATATTACAATCGAACACCTTTGACTTGAGTCAAATTTGATCCGAGTCAACCCGAGCTCCGAGGGCTGGCAAATGATGTCACTTGCTCCAACGCTCCACTGAAAACCGTCGAGATGCCACTCAACTGTTAGATTGTTATTTTAAAACTATACAGATGTTGAGAACATAGTTATTTGAAGGTAAATGTACCTCCAAAAGATCGTATGAACACATATTGAGTACTCTGACAGTCCAATCAAGGGCAAATCACTTCGAGCATGAGATAACTGCATTTGTGAAATGAAGGGAGGGAGAAAACTTCAAAGAGAGAGCTGTCTGTGAACTTGAAGTCCCATTGTCCCCAAAATTATCATATTGGGTGGCAGCATGCGCGGAAAATTGAGTTATAAAGGATATCAGAATAATTGTCACGGGCCACCAGGCCGCAAGGAGTCGACCGGAGGTTGACGAGGAGCGGCATTTTCATTCCGAGTCAACCAGTAAAAGAGCAAATGTTATCCTATTTCACTATTCCCACCGTAGCAAAGCACGGGTAACTGCTAGTTGGTTTAAATCGCCATCTGCAACCCAGCATCACGACCGGACGTACCATATGTTCGACTGACCAGCACCAGCCAGTGTTGCTGTCACTCGCTTTATAACCGTAAAACATTGTATTAAGCCTTCCACCTTCATTGGGAACATCGGGGAAACACGAGGGAAGGATCACAGCATAGGCATCGGATTTTACAGGGAACAACGTGTCGTTCACTCGAGCTTGTAACCTAGGACAGGTAACTATCACCCCCACACCCATTTACAGCTAACAGCAGGTACCCCCAACACAAACCCACAGAACGTACGCCTCGTGCGATCCCGTGCAACACTCTCACTCGGACCACACACGCGTCCCAATCCTACATCCCCACTATCCTCCAACGCTAAATAACCCCTAGAGGCCGAATGTGCTGTCTATTTGAAAAAACAAATTCTCATAGCGGCGCCGCGGTCCTTATCACACCGTGCTTCCAGGGATTATAAGATCTGTCCTCATGAAACTCGCTCAATTTTGGTTGAAGGATTCTTCAAAGAAGACAAGGAATGGTTAGTGGAAAAAGGACAAGGGTGTATCAACATCTCAAGAAAGCATTGAATGAAAGTTGATGTCTTGATCTTCTGCACTACCTACAACATCTGTCAGAAAATCAAGGTGAGCAATTTCAAGAAATTCGAGTATCTGGTCCCAAATCCCATTCCCATGCGACCTTAAGAAGAATCAATATCCATGGATTTCATTGTAGACCTGGCTATGTCCAACGGATTCAATGCTGTATGGGTAGTAGTAAAACACCCTACTTTAATTCCCACGACTATGGGTCTAGACACTGAAGGATTTGCTGAACTCTTCGTCAAGCATATAGCTAGTTATTTCGGTCTCCCTTACAGCATCATCGCAGACCGTTGATAAGGCGTGGTTTTGAACACGCCTAAATTCTTTGATTTTACAAAGTTACATTAGAGCAATCTAATTGAAGTAAGACACAGAGGGTACTAGTCTTGTCCCGAGACTGAGTATTAAACCTATGAAGCATTGAAAAACTAGCTCTAAACAATATTGAATGAAAGGATTCTATCAGTACTCTTAACAGAGTAACTAGTATTATTCTGGAGTTTAATCAGTTAGCTATAGGACTCACCTGACAAGTTGCAGGGAACCCGTGTAGCAAGTTCGGTGTCAATATGGATGCCAGGTAACCAAGGGAGTTATTGAAGGAATCAGTTAAACTGCAGTTGAAGTCTATTAAACTAAAGGTTGAACTATGTACGCACACTGGAACTGGAAAGCCCGGCCCTGAAGTGGTCATGTGCCCCAGCGCGTCTTGAAGGAGGGAACAAACAAGGCACAACACACCTGTAAATGGGTGATTAAGAGGGCTAATGGCGCGATGTGCACTTAGTCTTCGCGTAGGGAAATGACAATACAGCCTGTAGGAGGGTTTGTAAGGTTGATTGGTCTATTGTTGAGTACATACCACTTAATAATGGGCTTGGTAGGGAGAATTGGCTTAGAAATAGTGCTTTAAAGGTGCTCAGATGGTTAAATCCCAAGATCTGAGCAGACTGGATGCTCTGTTCTCTAAAGCTGGGCAGTAGGGATGTTCTATTCTATTTATCTGGGCACTTACAAATGTGCATTCTCTCTCCGCTAAATTATTATATTGTTTGTAACCTGCAGTAGCCAGTAACACTATAAAGCTCCACCAAATGTACTAGATAGACAGTGAATTATCACCCCCCTTGTTGGCACAAAGCTCTTTTTGAGTCTTTAGCCTCACCAGCTATTTAGTTCAGCAAGACTTATCAGTCTTGTGGGTTCTATTACATTGCCACTACAACTTGGGGGTTGTTTAAATTAACTACGGTCATTCCAACGGTTTGACAACCATAAAGTCAATTACAACCACTTGTTCTTAAGGTTGAAGGGTTTTCAAATCCTACCTCCCCGAACACACACACACGCGCATTATTGAGTAGTAGTCAGTGGTTATTTGGTGTTAAATTGAGCAGACGTTGTCTTGCTCTTTTTGATATTAGATTTCACTGTTGCACGCAAGTGCACCATTTCACCGTAATCTGTGCTGGACTTTTGACTTCTGGAAGGCAGTCTCAAAGTTTCTTAAAACCCGCATGTTGCTCTCATCCTCACACCATCCTCAACATGATGGACAGACCAAGATCTTGAATAGAAACCTGGAAACCTTGATGCATGCCTATGTTGCTAATGACCAGAACTCATGGGCAGACTGGATCCATCTATTGGAATTTGCATACAACTGCAACCTGCATGTATCTATGGATGTAGCACCCTATTTCCTACTCTACAGCTTCCTCCCTCCTGATCTCTCCATCTGATTTCTTAGGGAGATCTCCTCATTCTAACCCTCGCTCGTATTCTACTAAAAATGGAGAGGCTGAGGAGTTCTTGACTTCTCTCCAGATGCACCAAGAGAGTGCTTGATTTGCTGTCGCTAGAGCACAGTATGAGCAAGAAAGCAATTTAATCGAGGATGATGCCCAGTACCCGAGCTCAAGAAGGGCTCCCAGGTCCTGATCAGCCCGCACTCTCTCGAGTGGATGGAGGCCAAAGGTTCTGGGGTGAAGCTCTCACAATGATGGATAGGCCTGTTTGAAGTCATGCAGTGGATCAATCCCAAGGTTTACCAGTTACGAATGAGCAACAAGTACCCAGGACTGCCCATCTCGACAGAGGCATCCTAGCCCTGTGAGATCACAATCACCTCCGTATCTCGATGCTTGACCAGCACTAGTTCATCCTCTGCAACTTCGCTGTAGCGGGTCTGTTCACCATTCAGCTTCCTCGACTAACCATCATGTTTACCCCCAGAGAGCTCAAACCCTGCCTTGGAAGTCCACTCGAGGGCCGGCAGAAGCTATGCAGGACTTGTGTGGCGAGTGGATTTCTTGGACATTCTGTAGGAATGGAGCAGGCAAATCACTCATGATGTAGTGCTCTGGAGAATTCCAATGCAATTTGGCTGGAACATGGCCTATCTGAAAGACAGCTACTTGATCATTTCAGAAGCAGCAGAAGTACGCCTTCAGCCTGTGGCTCTGATGACACCTGGAGTACGCTTCTTGTGGCACGTTCTGGAAATTGGGATTGAGTGCAGTATAAGCTTCCATATTGGGCTGAAGGACTCAGTGTGCTTGAACTATAGCCCTTGCTTTCTGGTGGAACACTGTGCGACTACAAAGGCGCAACTTGAGAACTTGGATTGACAACTCGAACTAGGATCAAGCCCAACCCAAACACATGGGCAATGGCTAAAATTACTAGGTGACATTGCAGCGCTGGAAAGTGTGAGGGCCATTATTGCTTGGGGAGGTCCAGCAAGCTGGATCATTTGTGCACTGTGAGGCTGGTGCTTGTGCTACGCCCTACACACCACCTCATGGCCCCTTCAACCAAGCTCAGGACAAGAACGTACGAGGTGCCTGTTCATCCAAATCAGGAATCAAAGTTACCAAATCTGGATTCTCATCAAATGTACACGGCCTACGGTCCCCATCCAACCCTCCATATCGTTCGTATCACCCACCCAGCTAGCCACAACACTCGCTGGATGCTCCCATTTCCCAAATCCTCTTTCCATGACTCGTGCCTCACTTGCGAGTACACGCCACATGCTACACCCCACGAAAATGGTACGGTCCAACCAATAGCAGGCATCCTAGGCTTGGTTTCCTCTTCCCACACTCAG
Organism: Mycena leptocephala; assembly: GCA_029378395.1. Taxonomy (NCBI): domain Eukaryota; kingdom Fungi; phylum Basidiomycota; class Agaricomycetes; order Agaricales; family Mycenaceae; genus Mycena; species Mycena leptocephala. The sequence goes on along the minus strand of JARJLF010001412.1, from coordinate 55,710 downwards.
GAACTCACCAATTTGCAGATGCAAGCCTGTCCATCCAGTTTCCACTTGACAAAACCACTCCAACCTACTCAGATGCGTCCAGACGTGTCTTTTGACCATCAACTAACCATTTTTGACCCAGAAAACCCAGTCCACGTGGAACACAGCCTGTGTCCATACCAATTCACATGTATGCTGCATCCTTCATGGAAACGAACCCCAAAATCCAGACATAAGCCTCGTCTGTGGCCCTAAATACTGAACACACCCATCTACAGTCCTGCAAAAGCACCCTCAAATGCGAAGAGGATGGAATGAGTGAGCAGGCATCAAGGATGGTTGAGAGGAAAAGGTATAAAGGATAGTAGAAAGGGCCATTGTAGTCAGTCAATTTTCGGAGCCTAGTTCTCCCCACCCACCTGTACTCCACCTGTGCAACTAAGCCTTGCTCACACCGAGTTGACCACATCCTCACTTGCCTCTAGCAGGGCATTTCACTCTCACACCCCCTTTAGCAAGGTCCCAACTCATTGGACCCCAAGTCCTCTCATTGGGCTTCCCCATAATAGGATCACCAACTTCGCGAGCTTCATGCTTTGTAGAAGTTGGCCTTGGCAAAGCCATATTGGTTTAAACCGCTGTCTGCAACCCAGCATCACACCCAGACATACCATACATTTGACTGACCAGCACCAGCCAGCATTGCTGTCACTTGCTTTATGACTATCAAACATTGTATTAAGCCTTCCACCTTCGTTGGGAACATTGGGGAAACACAGGGAAGGATCACAGCATAGGCATCGGATTTTATGGCAAACAACACATCATTTGCTCGAGCTTGTGACCTAGGACAGGTAACTATCGCCCCCACACCCATTTACAGCTAAAGCAGGTACCCCAACATGAACCCATGGAATGTACGCCTCATCCGATCCTGTGCAACACTCTCACTCAGACCATGCACAAGTCCCAATCCTACATCCCCACTATCCTCCAACGTTAATTAACCCTAGAGGCTGAACGTGCTGCCTATTGGATAAAACAAATTCTCATAGCGGTGCTGAGGTCCTTATCAGAGCACATGGATTTGTTGGGCTTGTGGAGAGGTTCATGAGTGGACCATCAGTTCAAGTTACAGTCGATCATGGTGGTGCCAACAATGCTGCTGATCTGGACGTTCTGGGACTTCAATGGGATGAACTCAGCGACAATGATTACCAGTGCATCTATGGCTATGTCACAGGTCCCATCTGTGAGAAGGATATGTAGATGTATCCTCCAGATGAGATGTTGAAAGAGATTTGTAAGCACTACTATTGAGAATGGAACCCCATCATAGATGACTTGTTTATATGCATCAAAGTGGAATGGGAAGATAGACCTTGCCAAGGAAGAATGTGAATGGGTAAGGAATGGCAGGACTTCTTCCATGCCTCCAATCATAGATGATTCAGTCCTAAAATCGAAGTCAACGCTGTCTGGATTGAAGAAGGCAAATCCCGCCTGGGCGAGCTTTTGAAGGATCCTAGAACAAGCAGAGGGTATGGGAGATCGCAATTCCAGAAACATTCAAGCAGAACTTTTGAAGGCTCGTGTAAGAGCTAGGGGCTCTGTAATAGACATCAAGTTGCCTCTATTCCTGTTCAACCGGGAGTTGTAACATACCTACATTTTCTGTTTTATGAAGCACTTACAACAAACCTTCAGTGCACGTTACCGTGTGCCTGTACTTATTTACTTACCAATATGTCACTTGTCATGTAATATAAAAATCTCGGGAATACCCACAATAGATCATCTTACACTCTGTACCCTCTCACATCGAAAGCCGCCGTGCTTCTTCACCCTCCTCCTACACCTCGAGCAGAAGTCCACGCAAGGCAAGGAGTCTAAAGACCCGGAAGTCTTTCAGACTCCTGCGTAGGATAGTACTAGGTACTCACACCATTTGGCTGCTAGTGGTCTTATAGCAGACTCTCCAGTTGTATCCCTCAGGGGTTCTATTCAACTATAAATATTTGCTGGCTCTTGCTCAACACATCCTACACTCCCCTTCCAAGTCCTTACAATATCCCTTTTGCCTTCCAAGGCCTTTCAAGATTGCCAAACCTTACAAGAACTTAGGGTCTTCCAAGGCCCTTCCAACATGACCCTCAAGTTTTGAGCTGCTTCCAAGGCCACATGATCTTAAAGCCTTTCAAGGCATTCCAAGACCTTGGAAGCTTTCTTCCATCTTTACTTGCATCTGCACCTTTGTCAAGGAGCACCTGAACAATCTTGTCGTGGCCTCTAGAGGCTGCTGCCTGGAGTGCATTTCCATATCGCCCTCCCTGTGCATTTGGGTCTGCACCTTTGTCAAGGAGCACCTGAACAATCGTGTCATGGCCTCCAGAGGCTGCTGCCTGGAGTGCATTTCCATAAAACCCTCCCTGTGCATTTGGGTCTGCATCTTTGTCAAGGAGCACCTGAACAATCTTGTCATGGCCTTCAGAGGCTGCTGCCTGGAGTGCATTTCCATAAAACCCTCCCTGTGCATTTGTGTCTGCACCTTTGTCAAGGAGCACCTGAACAATCTTTTCATGGCCTCCAGAGGCTGCTACCTGGAGTGCATTTCCATATCGCCCTCCCTGTGTATTTGGATCTACACCTTTGTCAAGGAGCACCTGAACAATCTTTTCATGGCCTCCAAAGGCTGCTGCCTGGAGTGCATTTTTATATCGCCCTCCCTGTGCATTTATGTCTGCACCTTTGTCAAGGAGCACCTGAACAATCTTTTCATGGCCTCCAGAGGCTGCTGCCTGGAGTGCATTTCTGTATCGCCCTCCCTGTGCATTTGTGTCTGCACCTTTGTCAAGGAGCACCTGAACAATCTTGTTGTGGCCTCCAGAGGCTGCTGCCTGGAGTGCATTTCCATATTGCCCTCCCTGTGCATTTGGGTCTGCAACTTTGTCAAGGAGCACCTGAACAATTGTGTCACGGCCTCTAGAGGCTGCTATATAGAGTGCATTTCCATATCGCCCTCTCTGTGCATTTGGGTCTGCACCTTTGTCAAGGAGCACCTGAACAATCGTGTCATGGCCTCTAGAGGCTGCTGCCTGCAGTGCATTTCTGTATTGCCCTCCCTGTGCATTTGCATCTGCACCTTTGTCAAGGAGCACCTGAACAATTGTATCATGGCCTCCAGAGGCTGCTGCCTGGAGTGCATTTCTGTATTTCCCTCCCTGTGCATTTGGGTCTGCATCTTTGTAAAGGAGCACCTGAACAATCTTGTCATGGCCTTCAGAGGCTGCTGCCTGGAGTGCATTTCCATAAAACCCTCCCTGTGCATTTGTGTCTGCACCTTTGTCAAGGAGCACCTGAACAATCTTTTCATGGCCTCCAGAGGCTGCTACCTGGAGTGCATTTCCATATCGCCCTCCCTGTGTATTTGGATCTACACCTTTGTCAAGGAGCACCTGAACAATCTTTTCATGGCCTCCAAAGGCTGCTGCCTGGAGTGCATTTTTATATCGCCCTCCCTGTGCATTTATGTCTGCACCTTTGTCAAGGAGCACCTGAACAATCTTGTTGTGGCCTTCAGAGGCTGCTGCCTGCAGTGCACTTCCATATGCCCCTCCTTCTGCATTTACATCTGCACCTTTGTTGACCAGCAGTTGGCATATCTCCTGATGGCCATAATAGGCTGCCACAGTTAGCTCTTGACTATCTGGACATTTTGGAGCAAGTTCTAGGAGATGACTTGTTGTTTTTACGAGATTTGTTGAGGCTGCAACCCATAGAGGTGATGGAGGGTGAGGCCAAATGTAAGAATCCCAAGGAGGAGAATCCCAGTTCTTTCTGTACTGCTGAGTGTGATATTTGCAAGTCTCTTCTAGAAACCTCACAATCTCATCCTTCAACTGCTCTTCACACCATTGAGCATGTACCAGACAATATTGGCAATATTGAAGAAGTTGTGGCCTGTTGTTGCTAGAAATTGCCTTTTTGTCCAAAAACTGCTCAAATTGCAGATATGTTAGCAAGCTCCGTGTGATTTCAAGTTGTGCATCTGGAAATTGCTCAGCTTGGATTCTGTCCAGGTACTCCTGGGTAGTAAAGTGCACAAGTCGGACCAGAGAGCTGTGTTCTTCCACAATGATCAGACCAGCACAGACAGAAAGAATGACCCCAATTCCAGTCAATTTTTCATTGTCCAATTCTTTTGTTCCTGGTTCAATAGCTAGAGCCACACAAAGTTCTGAGTTAGTCAATGGTCTCTTGGCATTGGCAACCCAAGTGAGAGCTGATTGGGCAATTTTCCTGTCCTGTCCACACTGTGCATTGATTCGGCTTATAGCATTCTTATAGGTGGCATCCAGATCTTTGGGCAGCCTTTCCAAAGCTTGACGAACTGCCTTAATATTGGCTGTTTTGCTCAGAGCTTCAATGTGAAGCTTGGCAAGCAAGAACCTGATATCAAAAATTGTCATATAATTATTTGCAATAAAACCTTACACTTACATGCCCTCTACACTATTGCAGATTTTTGAGGAAATTTCTCTGTGCAACTCTGGCTTGTCCAATGAGCTTGGATATGCGCTCAGACTCCTGTACCTGTGTGTCTACATATGATAGAATGTCTCTATCATTTGCCCTTATCTCAAGAGTCATGGGATTCAAAACATTTGCTTGGAGCAATATGGGGTCTTGACATACCAACAGGTTGACAACTCCCAGATTGGTCAAGACTTTGGCTAGCCGCCCCACTGCTCCTCTGGATCTTCATCCACCCCATCAAGGATGATGTAAACCTCTTTGAACCTGATGAGTGTAGAGGGCAAAAGTTTCCAGATGTCTTCATGTGATGGCCTTGTCTTCTTCTCAATGTGATGCTCATATAGCTCAAGAGCAGAACCAAGAGGTTTTTTCCAGATAAGCTGTCTCCAGAGTCCTGCAAGCAGATTGTCTAGGGTTTGTATCTCAGTCTCCTTGTGGTTGAAATATATGCATGCCACTCCAAGGTCCATGTTCTTTGACTGGGCAGTCAGATAGTCCACTACAAGAGAGCTAAGATTTCTTGGATCAGCAGAAATCAATCAGCAGGATTGAGACCCACGCAAGAATGGTTTTTCCAGCACCAGCTGAATGTTTCACTGGTCAGGCTGAGATACTGATCACAAGGTTCAGCTACATACGTATTCCAGAGCACCATAGAATTCCCCCAGGGTTTGATTTCCAGTCCTTGAATTTAGGGTCATCAAGCAGCCATTGTCCAGTTCCTTGCTGACGGGTCTTGGAAATATCCTGTTGTCGAACAAAGAAATTGAGTGGGGACAACCATTCAATTATTGCATCCCGTTTTGCAGCTATTGAGTGTTCAATCTCTGAATCAATACACAGCCTGAGCCTTTACCTTCCATCTCGTTCCTTTGAGCAAGAAGATCAGGGCCAAACTCTTGAAAGAAAGACACAAATGTACCAGATTTCTGTTTCTTTCTGGCCCCCTATCATGAAGAATGTTCAGTTATAAATAGATAGCATGAGGAAGGGAGAGGCTTTACCAGTATACAGATTTCCAACTCTCTTGATATGCAGAGTGGGCCCCTGTCCTATACCCCCGGGACCACCTGTACCTTGTCCATGGCCCTCTCCACCTGGGCCACCAGACCCTCCTGGCAAAAATTAATGATATGTCAATGTCTGACCAATACCAACACACCATGGACACATATTGTCTCGGGATCGTGAGACATTATTGCTAATATGAATTGTTTACTCCTGAGGGCATGTATCTGGACAACACCATGTCAGACATCAGCAAAGTTGATGCAAAGAGCAGATCTAACAGGCAAAGAAACAGTGAGGAGGCTAGAGGGCTAGAGAGGACATGGAAGCAGAACACAAGGGACACTGCTACCGCGTGATGGGAGAAGATCCCAGAAAAACACCGGAACTTGAAGGACAGCATGCACGTTCGCACGATGATTTGCCAGGATGATCGGATAAAGACTCAGCTCGTTCTCGGCAAAGGTTAACTCAAGCCTCGGTTTAGCAGTATATTGGCGGATTTAAAGAAAGCAAAGGATCATCACATGTTGGACACTGCCAGTCTCGCCGACCTTGCAGACCTCTTGCCAGCGAAGTGCAGACTCGGTCAAGACGTATCACTTCCTGTCAATCATTTACTCGTGGCATCACTGTGGTAATGACCTGCCAACTCTTCCTTGTTCACACTGGCATCCTTTTCCCCAGCAGCGCGTCAGTCAGCATGCGCGAGGCGCAGGCGTAGCTCTCCACTACATATCTTTGAAGCTGGATCCATTGATTTGCGGCCGAAGACCCCACTTATATTAATTAATAATTTGACATGAAGTTGACGTCGGGCCCGGATCGAATCCGCCTGGAGATGCCGTGTAGGACGCCCAACTGGTTTTTTAAAACATTCGTCACCACTCTGCCTACGGCCGGTTTCATTCTCGCTAGCTCAAGTCTACCGAAGGTGATGAGCTCAATACCTTCCCCGCAGACGATGAACTTTGCACCATTTTCCCTGGCTGTCGAGAGAACACTGAACATGAGGCAAACACAAGGCAAACACAAGGCAAACTCGAAGTCTTGAACTCATCACATTACCCGGTCCGATCATCCCGCGCTTTTTTCGAATGCTGTCGCTGCAACCGTCGGCACTGAGCGACGCCGTGCACGCCCTCCCAGGCTGACATAAGCACAAGATCCCGACTGCGACTGGGAGCGTGTCGCGCGCTGCAGGCGGCGCCTTCGCCGTCCCGGCACAGTCGATTGCCTTGCGTTCGCGCCACGATTGTGGCCTCCCTCACCGGCTCCGTACTCTTCGCGGCGCTTCGGTTCGCTGCACACGCGAGCGCGGGGTGCACCGTCGAGCACAGACTTACACCGATGTTCATGCAAGGTTTCGTTTGCTTACCGTTCTCTCTTTTGTTCTAGCGCTGCTCACACCCGCGCCGTCCCCGAGCGTGACCGTATGCGCGTGTGTAGCGTGCGCTGCTCGACCGGCCTGTGCCTCGCTCTCGCAAGCTGCTTCGAACCCGGCGTCGTCTCGTCCTCGCGCTTCTTCACGAGTTGCGGCTACGTGCGGCGTGTGTCTATTCAAAAGCCACGTCTGCATCTACATCCGCCGCCGTCTGCACGTCCAGCGGCTGCGGGCGTGCCTGCGCTTCGCTTCTCCTCTGCTTGGATGGGATGTGCGTCGGGCGACGCCTGATGCGCAGAGGCCGTGCGCGTATTGCGCACGCGCGCGAGGCTGTCCTTGCGTTGCGCCGTTCCGCCTTGAGCGCGCGCTACTTCACTCCCCAATGCATTCCTATTCGCATCCCATATCCTTACTTATCTATGCACCTATTCTACTGTTATCGTCATAAACTTTGTATTCGTTGATAAGGGAACGTAAGGGTAGCGCGAAAGGAAAAGTGAAGCGAAAAAGGCGGAAAAAACCAAGGATAAGGTGGTACCAGTCCGCCGCAACGTGCTCCACCACCCGAGTAACGCAACAGGAAGAGAGACCACGCCCGTCGACCTGCGCGCATAGGGAAATCCGCTCGCCCCGCACAAAAACCCACCGAGGTAACCCCACGAAAGAAAGAAAAACCAGCGAGGGGCGAGGACCTGCCAGTGCGAGGCTCGAGTGACGCGAAGCAATAGCCCAGATGCCCATATGAGTATACGCATAAGCATAACAGCCGCAGGATAAGCATACGTTGAGCGCTATCGCAGTGGCCACTCAGAGGCCAAGGTGGACGCGGTCCCGGGCGAACACGCCTGGCGGCCGACGCAGCGACCCTGCGCGGAAACTAAGCCCGAGGCGGACGCAGGGACCCGGGTGAGGGAGTATCGCGGCGCCGAGGTCGCCCCCTGCCCAGACCGTGCATGTCGGCGTCGGTGCGGCCACTATCGCGGAGGCCGAATGGGGCCACCCTCTACCGAAAGCGGGTCACTCTCGCGCCAACCCAACCTCCAACTTCCGACCTCCTACTTCCGACGCGGTCAGGGCTCGGGGCACTCGAGGGCTTGGAGCAGATGCGGGCCCGACTTGACGCCGTGAGCGGGTCCGAGTGCGGTTACCATCGCGGAGTGCGGAGACCTAGCCCCAGTCCGAGGGCGTGCACGTCTGAAAGGGGCAATCTAGGCTAGACGCAACCCACGGACAATCGAGCCAAAAAAAAAAAGAGGGTGGGACGAAAGAAAAAAGAAAAAGAGAGATGTTAAGCCAAAACGAGGCGAATACGAATGCAAAAAAAGAGAAAACAACGCAGAAACGAAATCCAAAGCCAAAATAAAAAAAGACACCCAGTGAAGAGAGTGGCACACGACCGCGCCCAAAAATGGCACACGACCGCACGGAGGTAGATCCGTCGGTGTGCGGCGGGGGCATATGTGTCGAGTCGATCGCGCCATAGCACGATCACCAGCAGTCAGAGACAGGGGCAGTGTCTTATCACCTCCCGACTCGGGAGATGAGAGACGAGGGAGAAGGGAAGGGAGGCGAAACACGGGGCTGTCTCGCAGAGAGAGGAAAGGAGGAGAAACAGTCGGAAGGAAGGAAGGAGGAAAGGAGGAATAACAGCAAGGGATGGGGACGCACATAAGAATCGCGACAGTCGCGACGTCAATAGGATAGAACGTGAGCGCAAAGTTGACGCCGAGGATGTACCACAGCGTGCCGTTCGTGCCCGTCTACAATAACAATACCACAAAAATTAGCCACGGGATAAGGATAAGGCAGAGAAGGAAGGCAAGAAGGAAAGGAAAACACACTTACCCGCTCACTCTCGCGCATAAGGAACCCAAGTAACCTTTCATACACCCGCTCAACGGCAGGCACGCGCAGCCTTACCACGTCCGTCGGAGCGATTACGGCGAGGGCAGACCACAGGACGAGCGTTACCGCGCGCGCGGACATGCTCGGCGTCAGATACAGTCCCAGCGTTATGAACCCTGCCCATAAAATCCCAAAATCAGCACTTTGTTCTTCTCTCGAGTAATAATAAAAAAAGTGGATGCCACCACATGCACCGATAGACGAATGAAACACCTTTCTCGGTCTCCAGTCAATCTTCCCCTCCGTCTCCGGTGCATCCATCGTCGCGCGTTGTTTCCCGTGTCGCCGGTCAGCCCTCAGCGCCTCAGCCACCTCGCTCTCTTCCGGGTCGTCGTCCGTGTCCATCTCGACGACGGCGTGCCCCAGCCCCTCGAGCGTGCGTATCACTTTCCTCGTGACGCCCTTGACACCGGCGGCGGGGGACGGGCTGGCGGAGGAGCGGCGGCGGGGTACAGGTGGAGGGGACTGACTACTCGTCGAGCCGGGCATCTAGTAGTACTACTAGTCGCAGGGGATTTCCGCAAGGGCTAAGGAGAAGAGGAGCGTCACAACTGTCACATAGACGTGACTCATTTGAAATGTTTAATGGATTCCTCTTCTGTTCAACCATGCCGTGTATTCGACCGAGTTAGGGTGCTAGAGACCGCCCGGTGGCACAGCGTAGTGCGTCTGCTGAACTTCGAGTCCTCACAACCCACGATTATGCAGAAGATCCCCGTTCGATTCGGGGTCGGGCGATAACGCACTGATGGCTGCGTTTTTTTTTTCACTCTTCGACTGCTTCTACTAGGAAAGCCTCAAGTTTCCCTTTTTTGACCTTTTCACGCCATTTGTTTTACTCACTCCCAAGTCCAATTTCTGGACAAGCAATTCAATACGTTGGCCGTCGAGTCGTGTGACTCGAAATGGATTCCTCTTCTCTTTAACCATGCTACTATGTATTCAACCCAGTTAAGGTGTTGAAGACCGCCCGGTGGCACAGAGTTGTGCGTCTGCTGAATTTGAAGGCTTGGAATGATTGGATTATGCAGAAGACCCCCGTTCGATTCGGGGTCGGGCGATAGTACCAGTGGTTTCACTTTTTCCCTCCGCCATTTATTTTACTTATTTTACTCGCTTTCGATTCCAATTTCTGGATAATCAAATGAACAGGCTCACGATGTTCTTGGCTCAGTGGATTCCACCAAATGATCTCGAGCCAGCCGCTGATTTAAACTCACACCAGTCTAGGTCTGCCCTAATAAATCCAAGTGCAGCTAGGCACAATATCACCCGGTCGCACATGGCGTGCATCTGCTTACAATTCAGTATCAGTCAACATTCAAAGCAGAAGACCCCGTTCGATTCGGGGCCTGGTGATTGCTTGACTCGGATGGATTTTTATCCTCGTTTCCGCAACCGTTCCTTCTCGCACATAAAACAGGCATGAACCAAGAGCGACTCGCTGTGAATGTCATTCCCCACAACATTTCTCTGGCTGATTCAAGCACAACCACTCCAAGTTTGCTGCATAAATCAGGGAAACAACCATGTACAATATTACCCGGTTGCACATGGTGTGCATCTGCCCAATCTTCGAGTTTCCGGCCTTGCGAGCAGAAGAGCCCGTTCGATTCGGAGCTGGGCGATGAATACGCGTAGAGGTGTCTTCTTTCACACCTCGACAGCTGACTGAAGTTTCTGTACTTGCTATCCTGAAACTGAACCTCGCAATTACGTCGGACTCTCACCTGAATTGTTTCTCGGTGAGTGTCATCCCCGGGCCGTAACAATGTATGGCTGATATCTATTAATTCCACCACAACCGCTCCAAGTTTGCTCACATAAATTCAAGGACACGACTAGGTATAATATCACCTGGTGGTACATGGCCAATGCGAGTCAATTTGATAGAAGATTCTGCAGAATGGCCCCGTTCGATTCGGGGTCGGTGATACGAGAAGGGTTAGGTGTTTTTTTTTTTTGGGCACTCTTCGACTGCTTCTGCACTTGCTGTCATGGAGCAGGAATATGACCCTCACCTGAATGGTTTCTCGGCGAGTGCCCTTCCCCACAACATTTTCAGGGTTGACTCGATCGATTAATGTCAACCCGACCCAACTCAGCTTTATGCGCATAAATTCGGGACACCACCAGGTATAGAACCACCTGGTCGCACATGGCGTGCATCTGCTTACAATAAGAATTTGGGGAGATTATGCAGAAGACCCCCGTTCGATCCGGGACCGGGTGATCATTCGAGTAGAACAAGTTATTTTCTCTCTTTTTTTTCACCCTTCCGGCCTTGCTATGAGTATCAAGTATGGGACTCACAACTATACAGGAAGGCCAATGGTTTCTCCGTGAGTGTCAATGCCCCTGCAACATTTCTCTGGCTGACGTTGCGATTAATTTCAACCCCACCCAACTCAGCTTTGTGCGCATAACACCAAGAACGCAACAGGGTAGAATACCATCTGGCTGCACATGGCGTGCATCTGCTTACAATATGATGTTGGGTATTTCGAAGCAGGCAACCCGTTCGATTCGGGGCTGGTGATTGCTTGCCTCGGATGGATTTTTTCCTGCCTCATTTCTCCCCTACACGCACCGTTCCACTACTCCTTGCACAATCTCGGTATGAGCCAAGAGTGAGTGATATGATTTTCTTTGCCGTCTGGTGAGTGTCATTGGCCCCAGGACATTTTTCGGGTTGATATTTCAATTTCAACCACGTTTGGCTGGACAGCATTGTCATAAATCCAGGGACACCATCACCCGGTTGCACATGGCGTGCGTCTGCTGAACTTAGGTGCTGGCGATCTGTTTATGCAGAAGGTCCCCCGTTCGATTCGGGGCCAGGTGATAAGTCATGTTCGCTGTGGAACGGATTTTTTTTTGCCATGTCTTCCTCCTTCCGCCACACCTCGCACATGTACACAACTAAGCATGGACCCGTATATATAATGTGATTTCGCGCCGCCTGGCATTAATTGTCCCCCCAACATTTTTCCGGCTGGTGCTGTGATTATCTCCAGCACCACCGGTCCAGCATGTATTCAGGGATGCAGTAAGGCATAGAACCACCGGCGGCACATGGTGTGCATCTGCTTAAAATATTGAAAAAGGGATTTCAAAGTTCTGGCCTGGCTGATTTAAATGCTTTTAAATGTACCCTATATATTCAAGGCCCCGGGCAGGGATATCACCACCCAGTTGCACATGGTGTGCATCTGCTTACTGCAATAATAACACCACCTGGTCGCACATAGCGTGCCTTTGCTCAACCTTGGAGTTTTGCAAGCAGGTTCTGCAGAAGGCCCCTGTTCAATTTAATGGCGCCGTTTCCCATATGGATTACACATCTCCTGAGCCGCGCAATAAATTCTGCTCTCACCCGCTGTTTAGTTTCAACCACCCAGCTTAGTTTTGTGCGCATAAATCCAAGGATGCAATAAGGTATAGTATCATCCGGTGGTAAGTACAATGCCACATGCGATCCATATCGTTGAGGGCAGAGGGACCCCCGTTCGATTCGACGCTGGGTGATGGGTTACCAGACTTGAGTTTTTTTACTCTTCGACTGCCTCTACTTGCTCATGAAACTGAACCTCACAATTACGCCCAAATTGTTTCTCAGTGTCCCCACAATATTTTTTGGGCTGATTATCGATTATTTCCAACACAACCACTCCAGGTTCGCACATATAAATTCAGAGACGTAGGAAGGTATAGAACGACCTGGTTGCACATGGCGTGCATCTGCTGCAGGTAGGCTGTTGGAGCCACTTTTCAGGCAGAAGAACCCGTTCACTTGGGGGCCTGGTGATGGACTCCTCGTGTACTGGGGTTTTTTTTTTTTTTGATCATCCCAATTTCTTGCATCCCATCTACTCTGCCGTCTTAATGGCGCCACTTCCCATCTGCTCGCTGCGGAACAACTGTCTTCCGCAGGTTGCTCTCATGATTGATTGATTGGAATTCATTTGTGTGACTACATGTGGCCAGTGAAGGCTATGGTAGCAGCAATAATGGTGTCTAAGGAGGTGATCTAGTGCGGAGGAGTTATAGCGAGGGCTTTTTAAGATACGGAAAGGATGTAGAATTATGGGAAAAGCTGGTCTGTGTAGTATTCGGTGGGTGATATCGGAGGTTTGCGCAGTGGGTTTCGACTAGACTCGTCACCAGTCTGTCATGGACGGCAGATCTTCGTGCAAGCACGTTGCCGTACAGACTGGTGACGAGTCTAGGTTTCGACGAACATATGTGGGATAGCACGGGTATAGATTATATAGGTATATAAGGTAGAGTCGAGAGGGAGGGATAAAAAAGAGAAAATAAAAATAAAAATTAGAGGCGGGTGCTCACGAGAATCGTCCCGAGGCTTCAATGAACCTTGCGAGCGGTTTCAATAGTTGAGGGTGCGACAAGATGGGAGAGGTGAAGCGAGCCGAAGAAGCTGGCGGCCTTTACAGCATTGTGGAGGGGTTGACGGAGGTGCTCCCGCGCCGGGCACTCCAGGAGGTAGTGGGTGCGGGTTTCGTGGGGCGAGCCGCAAGCCTTGCACGCTGGGGAGTCTATAAACCTGGATTTGAAACGGTGGGCGTCATGAGTGTCATTGTCCCCGCTTTTTTTGGGCTGAGTATCGATTAATTTCAACCACGAATTTCAAGCACTGCCAGTCCAAATTCGCACGCAATTCGCACGTATAAATTCAGGTTGAGTTCAGAGCTGTTCCCTAAAAAGGTGATTGTTGGATGCCTATCACGCCGCCGACAGTCGTGGCCACTGATGCCTATCAACGCCGCCGGACAGGTCGTGATAGAGCGCCACAAAACCAATACACTAAAGATGGATAATAAGTATTTTGTCGGGACTTAGGGTCCGCGCGCACAGCTGATAATCATCGGATCTAGGTGTTTTGCATGTGTCAACTTTGCATTGAATGCAGCGTTGTCGCGCTGTAATCTGCTCCTGGACAAAATTAGGGCCCGGGAAAAACGAGCCCGGACACTACGTAAATGGCAGCCTTCGCTGAACCTCATCCTTCCTAGCTCCACAGACATCTCGAATCACCGCTGACACCTCTCTGATTTGTTTCAGAGTATTTACGTTATGATTTCAAGGATGACATCCTTGAAACCTCAAATAGACAGTCGATTGGGCCAAATTTCACGAAGACGAGTTTTCGAGATTGGGGGTACTTAATGCTCGAACTAAGGCCGAGTACGATGCCCCGCTGTGTCAGAGACCCGCAATCGCAGGGAGAAGAAAAAAGGCATGTACTGATACAGATCCGCAATTCCTGCAAGACCAGTGCAAGTTTCACGGGAGAGCAGTAAGAAGCGTGGAGATCGCTTTGACTTGGGAAAATTGTGAAAAATCGCCCAAAAAGGCAATTTAAATACTTCAAAAATGAATACTTGAGGTTACAGGTCATAAGCCGTGAATACTTGGGGATAACCTTGGGAACACAGTGTCCAGAGATTGGACCACGCTGTTTCACTATCACTATCACTTGGTCGAAATAGTACAATAGAAGCAGGATCTTGATTTCCGGACCGTGCCGTGTAATGCTACCTACCTACCTACCATCGATGCATCAGAACACAGCATCCGATTCGTGGACGCATAGAAAGCCGAGCTGTAAGCCGCCTCTTCAACGATGCTTGATCCCATGTCTGGTATTATCCGTTCTCGAGCTAGTCTCATCCCGCTACATAATTTCCTCGGAGCCTGGCTCATTGGACTCATCCTGTCTTCAGTGTAGGCCAGTTTTTCAAATCTCGGAATCACCCCCTAATGTTATTACAGACTTTTTGGTGTCACTTGTTTGCAAGTGTACCGCTACTTCACGAAACATTCTGCGCGAGACCCGATCTTCTTGAAAAACTTTGTGTGTGTCAAAAATGCACTCACGTCTACCTATCTAACATGGGGCCATTTGAGGTGGCTCTTCTCTGCGCATTAGACACCTTGCATCTTGCCTTGGTTTCTCATTCATTCTATTCCGCAACCGTCATCAATTTCGGCGACTACGTTACGTTACAAACGCCGCCGTGGTGAGTTTCCACTCAAAGATCCTCCCTGCCTTCCAACGCCCGCATAGGAGTCTCCTAGTAAGCAGCATAGGCCATTGCATCCAGGACTGCGTAATTTAATGGATATATGAATATTCAGATGGACGTTGGAGGTACGAGTGTTTCGCTCTGGACAGTTGAGCATGTCACTGATTTCTCACCAGCCATTTTGAGCACTTTGGTGCAGCTTTTCTATGCGTTCCGAATCTACATCATCTCAAACAAATCCCTCGTGTTTCCTGTGATCATCGTGCGCGTTGTTCAACACATAGTTGTCCCGCAAATTAATTTGACCTCAGGCAGTTTGCGCGTTTGCTAACCTTGGTATGTAGACCTGACCCTCTATTTGAAATATTGAATAAGCTCCTGAGATACCACCAATTTTCAGGAATGGCAATAACTACTATACAGAAAGCGTAAGTTGTCTCCCATGCTGAAAAAGCGGAGGTTTAACGATGGCACCATCAGTTTCCAGGTCAAAGTTTTCAGCCAGGCGAGAGCTGACATCGTACGTCCTCGAATCGTTGCACTCACTCTGCGTATCAAGCTGATTCTCCTAGCCATACTACACCAGCAGTATGTCGATTGAAGCCTTCTGTGATGTCCTCGTCGCCGGAGCCATGTCATACCACTTGCTGCGCAACAAAACAGGATTCAAACAGTAGTGACGTTTCAGTCATCTTTTTTGGCGTACAGATAATGGACAATCTAGGACGCACAAGGCAATAAACCTCCTTGTCGCGTACTCTCTCAACAATGGCGCAATCGTAATGGTATTCGCAATTTGCGATCTTGCAACAGTGAGCTCGTCCTGCATCACCTAAGCCGTCACTGATGATACTTGCAGTTCGTTGCCTCACCTTCGACTTTAATCCATGAACCGTACGTTTCTCACTATTTCCAAATTGATAAATCATTGCAATTGTTGTTTCAGATTTTACCTTGTCCTTGTTCGACGTAGGTCTTCCTAAATTCCCTTTGCTCGTTCACCGTTCACACCATTTTAGTCTATGCACTGAGTTTCATGTCCATGTAAGGTTTCTCCCCGGTCCACATATATAAGCTTACCGAGTGCTGTTTTTCCCAGACTCAATTCCCGCGACCATGTCAGGGAACAACTGTTTTCAACAACTCACGCCATGGTTACAATTCATTTCCAGTCCTCCCATGAAAATCCGAATTTCCCAGTAGATATCGAGAATGGAATGGCAAGCTCTGACTTCAAAGGAGCTGTTGGGATGCCAAGCAGTACCATTTGAAGAGCAGTCACACCAAGACATATTGGGCCTACAGTGCGACGAGGGGAACTGTTCGAGATGTAATCTTTTGAGGAAAAAAACGAATGGCAGGTTGTATTACCCGTTCTTTAACGAAATGCGTCGCGAATCTGTGGATGTGTTTGCCCATTCTCCATTTGTCCGACTTCCCTTTCGTCTTGCTTTCATCTCGGTCCGCTCTCGTCCTAAAACTTGCCTTTCTGTTCCGGATTTCCATTCAAATGTAATCGCATTAGATCAACTGCGAACTGCGCCTACCTCACCGCAAAATGACAGTGCACAGCATTGGAAATTTTGCTCACAGCAGTATGGCAGAGCTATCCCTTACCGTGGAGATCTCAGAGACAATTATCGGGCCTGCAAGCTAAATTTTTTGGGTTAATATTCACTCACCGGATAATCCAACTGTACCTCAGCCGATCAGCTCGCAGTTGTCCGCAGAAGGACCCAGTTTCTCGCAGTAAATTCCCGGCTGTGCCGCAGTTTCCTTCACGTAGTAGCCCTTAATTTTCCGCGCATAAAAGGCCAGTGACCCTGTCTTTCTAGCCCCCCCATCCTTCTCACCCGCAAATCACGCCATGCTCGGTCTGGGTTTCTCTTCTACTGTGTGCTGCTGGCAGTGGTCATCAAAACGGACCTTCTCAAACCTCAATTCACTGCTCTCTAATTCTCTTATAAACAGACACTACAACAATAGAGTGCTCGTACCTCGCATGTTGTAGTCTGTCGAAAAGGTTGATGCGTCGATCGCTGGCCGCGTTATTACAAATCACAAAAAAACAATTCGGATGCTGATATGCGTTCCAGAACAAGTTTTTATATGAAGTCAAATTAGTATTTGTTAGCATAAATTGAGCAACTTTCTCAATCTAACATAAAGCCAGTGCACTCTCCAACCCAGTTTGTGCCCTATAAATCCAAGGATGCAACAGCCTATAATACCACCCGGTCGCACATGGTGTGCATCGACTTACAATGAGATGTCGGCTATTTCGAGGCAGAAGACCCCCGTTCGATTCGGGGCTGGGTGATGTTGGAGGATTGGAAGGATTTTTTTTTTCTCCCGCCTGACTCCTTCAAGTTTTTCCACCGTCGCTCCTCGGACAGAAAACAGGCGTGAGCCAAGTGTGAGTGATATGATTTCTTCGCCATCTGGTGCGTGTCATCGTCTGCAACATTTTTCGGAGCACAACCACTCCAACTCCAAGTTCGCACGTATAAATTCAGATCTGCTTACAATGTCTGGGGTATTTCATACCGCTGAGGGCAGAAGAGACTCCGTTCGATTCGGGGCCGGGTGATGGCCGCGTTTTTTTTTTCACTCTTCAACTACTTCGGTACTATCATGGAACTGATCATGGACCCAACAGAAACCTCACAATTATCCAGGACCCTTGTCTAAATTACTGGCATGAGCTCTGAGACGCAATGGTGTATACTACCACCCGGTCGCACATGGCGTTCATCTGCCCAATCTTCGAGTTTCCGGCCTTGCCTTGTCTAAATTACTGGCATGAGCTCTGAGACGCAATGGTGTATACTACCACCCGGTCGCACATGGCGTTCATCTGCCCAATCTTCGAGTTTCCGGCCTTGCGAGCAGAAGACCCCGTTCAATTCGGGGCCAGGTGATGAAATGCTTTGAAAACCTTTTTTTCTCCATCGTTCTTTTCCCATTTTTCTCCCATTGTATCCTTCCACTCTTGCCTCAGTTTTCCACAGAGCATTTAATACTCCCTCCCTCGTGCAGCCCGGCGATGAGTCGAATGTTTACTAGTAAATCTATCCACAAATTGCTCATGCTTTGGCTGAAGCCAGTTTCAACCACGTTCAATCGCATAGGTTAAGGAAACAACCAGGTACAATATCACCCGGTCGCACATGGTGTGCATGCTCAACATATGGTAGAGGTCTTCTTCAAGCAGATGACCCTCGTTCGATTCGGGGCCGGGTGATAGATGCTTGGTAAACATTTTTCGGCCTCGTTCTTGACTTTCCCATCTTGGTTCCATTCCTTCCACTCTTACCGCAAATTTCCCCAGAGCATTTTATAGTCCTGTAGCCCGGCAGTGAGTCTTAGGGCTGGTGATATCGCAGCATACAGGTATTTGTTTTGGTCATCGCAATTTCTTGTACAGCATGTATATTTTCGTAAATAAATACAAGGCTATTTAAGAAGATACAAAGACATGCACATGCCCCAAATCTGAAGGCAGAAGAGCTCTGTTCGAGTTTTTCCTACCTGCCCATCCAATCCTGACGCACAGAGCCGCTCGCACAACCTGCGAGCCTCGAGTGACACAAAGCAAAAGACGATACATGCCGGATATAATGAGAATAAGCAGTGACCCTGAGTCGAACGCGAGCTAGAGGCCGACCCCTGCGCAGACCGTGCACGTCGGCGTCGGCGCAGCTACTATCGCGGAGTGCAGAGACCCAGCCCAGCCCGAGAACGAGACCGAGGACGCGCGCCTGAAGGGGCAGGGTAGGGTAGAAGGGTACGCGACCCGAAAGACGGACAATAGAGCCCAAAAAAATGTACGAAAGAAAATACGAAAGAGTGAAACGAAAGGAAAAAGCAAAGATGAATCGAAAAGTCGACAGCACAGAGCCAAAGCCAAAGCACAGAGTCAAAGCAAAGCCGAAACGAAACGAAGGCCAAAGGCCAAAGCCCAAGCCCAAGATAAAAGAAATGGGGGGCACACGACCACACACGACCGCGCGCAAAGCGGAGGCAGATCAGTGGCGGCATACGTGTCGATCGCGCCATAGCACGATCACCCCATTGCCTGCCACGGAAGACAGGGGCAGGGTAGGGGTTGTCTTATCGTCTCCCCTCGGGGAAGAGAAGGGAGAAGGGAGACACGAGGGGGAGAGAAGAGAAGCGAGACACGGGGCTGTCTCGCAGAGAAAAGGAGGGGAAAGGAGCGGTAGGGAAGGAAAAACAGGAAGGAAGGAGGCAGGGAGGCAAGGAGGGAGGGGAGGGGACGCACATAAGAATCGCGACAGTCGCGACGTCAATGGGATAGAACGTGAGCGCAAAGTTGACGCCGAGGATGTACCACAGCGTGCCGTTCGTGCCCGTCTACAATAAAAATACCACAAAAATCAGCCCCACAGATGCAGATGAGGATGAGGCGGGGAGGGGAGGCACGCACCCGCTCGCTCTCGCGCATAAGGAACCCAAGCAGCCGTTCATACACCCGCTCGACAGCAGGTACACGCAGCCGCACCACGTCCGTCGGCGCGATTACGGCCAGCGCGGACCACAGCACGAGCGTCACCGCGCGCGCGGACATGCTCGGTGTCAGGAATAGTCCTAGCGTTATGAATCCTGTGTCCAAAATCCTCTTCAGCTCTCTCTCCAAGCATTAAAAAAATAGTAGGGGGAAATGCCACCCAACGCAAACGCACCGATAGACGAATGGAACACCTTCCTCGGAATCTCCCAGTCAATCTTCTTCCCACCACTCCATTTGCTGCGCCGTCCATCGTCGCGCGTTGTTTCCCGTGTCGCCGGTCAGCCCTCAGCGCCTCAGCGACCTCGCTCTCCTCCGGGTCGTCGTCCGTGTCCGTCTCGACGACGGCGTGCCCCAGCCCCTCGAGCGTGCGTATCACTTTCCTCGTGACGCCTTTAACACCTGCGGCGGGGGACGGGCTGGCGGAGGAGCGGCGGCGGGGTACAGGTGGAGGGGATTGACTGCTCGTCGAGCCGGGCATCTAGTAGTGCTACTAGTAGCAGAAGATTTGCGCAAAGGCTAGGGAGAGGAGGAGCGTCACACCTGTCACATAGACGTGACTCATTTGAAATGGATTAGGCCCTCGGCATATGCGGTTATATGTCCGATCCATTTTTGCGGATTTTGGCCATTTCCGTACATGACTTTTACCAGCAAATACGTACGCATTGTGATCGGGTAGGTCATTTTTTTGCGTTGTCCGTCAGCACTTAGGATCGGACCTTCAGACATGAGAAGTCTCATTTCGGTATTTACTCGAGCGAAAACCGAGGGTTGAGATGATATTTTTCTTGGCACGGCCGTGCACCCCTTTGGAGGCAAAATTTGGGCAAGATATTGGGTGTTTTGCGGGTGAAACGTACGCATAAGGATCGGACTTCAGGCCCAACCACCCCATCCCGTCAGTCGTTTGGATCGGAGTTCGCCGTTTTTTTGTGCAAAAATGTCCGCATTCTGATCGAACTTGGAGGCCATTTTTTGGGCCAATCCGTCCGCATCAGGATCGGACATACAACCGTATATGCCGAGGGCCTAATGGATTCCTCTTCTCTTCAACCTTGTCGGGTATTCGACCGAGTTAGGCTGCCCGGTAGCACAGTGGTAGTGCATCTGCTTGACATAACTAGATGAGCTTCGTTCATGCAGAAGGTTCCCCGTTCGATTCGGGGTCGGGCGATAACATCGCACTGATGGCTGCTTTTTTTTTTCACTCTTCGGCTGCTTCTACTAGGAATGCCTCAAGTTTCCCTCGACCTTTTCACGCCATCTATTTTACTCACTCCCAAGTCCAGTTTCTGGACAAGCAGTTCAACACCTTGGCCGTCGAGTCGTGACTCGAAACGGACCCCTCTTCTCCTTAACGATGCTATGTATTCGACCCAGTTAAGGTGTTGAAGACCGCCCGGTAGCACAGAGTTGTGCGTCTGCTGAATTTGAAGTTTCGGAATGATTAGAGTATGCAGAAGACCCCCGTTCGATTCGGGGTCGGGCGATAATACCAGTGGTTTCACTTTTTTGACCTTTTTCCTCCGCCATTTACTTATTTCACTCGCTTTCGATTGGATAATCAAATGAACACGCTCACAATGTTCTTGGCTCAGTGGATTCCACCAAATGATCTCGAGCTGGCTGATTTAAATTGGGCTGATTTTCAACCATAACCACTCGAGGTCGCACGTATAAATTCAGAGACGTAGGAAGGTATAGAACGACCTGGTTGCACATGGCGTGCATCTGCTGCAGGTAGGCTGTTGGAGCCACTTTTCAGGCAGAAGACCCCTCGTTCGATTGGGGGCCTGGTGATGAGCTACTCTTGCACTGCTTTTTTTTTTTGGTCATCCCAATTTCTTGCATGCGTCCCATCTACTCTGCTGTCTTAATGGCACCACTTCCCATCTGCTCGCTGCTGAACAACTGTCTTCCGCAGGTTGCTCTTATGATTGATTGATTGAAATTCATTTGTGTGACTACATGTGGCCAGTGAAGGCTATGGTAGCAGGAATAATGGTGTCTAAGGAGGTGATCTAGTGCGGGGGAGTTATAGCGAGGGCTTTTAAGAATACGGAAAGGATGTAGAATTACGGGGAAAGTTGGTCTGTGTAGTATTAGTGGATGGTATGGGAGGCTTGCGCAGTGGGTTTCGACGAACATATGCGGGATGGCACGGGTATAGATTATATAGGTATATAAGGTAGAGTCGAGAGGGAGAGATAAAAAAGAGAAAATAAAAATAAAAATTAGAGGCGGGTGTTCAGGAGAATCGTTCCAAGGCTTCAATGAACCTTGCGAGCGGTTTCAATAGTTGGGAGTGCGTCAAGATGGGGAGAGGTGAAGCGAGGCGAAGAAGCCGATGGCCTTTGCAGCATTGTGGAGGGGTTGACGGAGGTGCTCCCACGCCAGGCACTCCAGGAGGTAGTGAGTGTGAGTTTCGTGGGACGAGCCGCAAGCCTCGCACGCTGGGGAGTCTATAAACCCCGATTTGAAGCGGTGGGCGTCATGAGTGTCATTATCCCCACATTTTTTGGGCTGATTATCGATTAAGTAATTTCAACCACGAATTTCAAGCACTGCCAGTCCAAGTTCGCACGCAATTCGCACGGACGTAGGAAGGTATAAAACCACCCGTTAGCACATGGCGTGCATCTGCCAATCTACTGAAATGTGGCGCTAGCGTCCTGCAGAAGACCTCCGTTCGATTCGGGGCCGGGTCATGAGTCATTGCAGAGGCTTTTTTTTTTTTTGGTCATCCCAATTTCTTGCATAGACCTTTCCTATTCTCAAAATTTAACGGCAGCCGCTCGCTGCTAAACAGCACAACTGTCTTCTGCAGGTAGCTCTCGTAAGTGCCATTTCCCCACAACGTTTCTGTGGCATGTTGCTATTAATTTCAACCACGAATTTCAAGCACCGCCAGCTCAGCTTCGCACGTATAAATCCAAGCACACAGCGAGAGATAGTACCACCCGGTCGCACATGGCGTGCATCTGCCTCAAATAACGGCAGATTCCATATTGTAGGCAGAAGGACCCCGTTCGATTCGGGGCCGGGTGATGGGTCATTGCGGCGGAGGCTTCTTTTTGCTCATCGCGATTTCCTGCATGCGCATGTGTCCTATTCTCGCAATTTAAGGGCACTACTCCTGCTCGCTGCTAAAAGAACTGTCCTTGGCAGGTTGTTCTCGTGAGTGTCATTGTTTGAGGCTGACTTCGGGCTGATTTCAACCACGAATTTCAAGCACTATCAGTCCAGGTTCGCATGTATAAAATCAGGGAAGCAGGAAGGTGTAAGACGATCCGGTGCCACATGCCGTGCATCTGCTGATATTGTCAATGCAATCCATATCGTCGAGGGCAGAAGGACCCCCGTTCGATTCGGGGTCGGGTGATCATTCGAATTAAGCAAATCTTACTTCTTCTTTTTGTCTTTTTGTTTCACCCTTCCGGTCTTGCTATTAGTATCAAGTATGAGACCCACAATTACGCAGGACCATCGCCTGAATGGTTCCTTGGTGAGTGTCATCGTCTGCAACATTTTTCGGGCTGAATTCAAGCACAATCACGCCAACTGCAAGGTCGCACGTATAAATTCAGAGACGCATGAAAGTATAGAACCACCCGGCTGCACGTGGCGTGCATCTGCTTCAATAGTGTCATTCAAAGTTGCTCCTATTCAGCTCCTACTTGACTTCCTGCTTGTTTTCCTACTTGCAAGTAGGAAAACAAATAGGAAATTTTGATGCTCCTACTGCCAAAATTTAGCTCCTTCTCTTGTCCCTTTTTGTACTTCCACTCCATACTTTCCTACTCTTTCTTCCTTCTTAAGGACTAATTAAGAAATTGAGCAGGAAACTATGCAGGGATGTTGTAAGGGTATATCAAGACACTCAGTTTCATTTTTGTAGAAATCTGAGCAGAATTGCTTGCTGGGCAAGAAGTAGGAGCCAGAGCAGGAAGCAAGTAGGAGCAACTTTGAACGACACTAATTGAAACCTTGGCGATGGTTGAGTGCAGACGACCCTCGTATGATTTGGGGCCGGGTGATAGACGGTGTTACCTTTTGTTTCTGCCTCCGAGTTGTTTTTGCCCACCACGCGGCCTTACTCTCCTCGAACAAAAAATGGCATGGGCCTAGAGAACCTATCAGGATTTTGTTTTAATTTTTGCTGTACCTACCTTCGCCATTTGGTGACAGTGGTGGGTATCAACCGTCTGCAAAGGTGTTTTGGCTGATTTTGAGCACGATTTCAACCTCGCCTAAATCAAGTCCACTCACATAAATCCAAGGACACAACTAGGTATACCAGCACCCGGTCGTACATGGTGTGCGATGCTCTAATTAAATGCTGACTCCTGAGCATGTTCCAACACGGGATGACCCGTTTTATTTGGGGCCGGGTGATAGACACTGTGAGGCTGGTGCTTGTGCTACGCCCTGCACACCGCCTCATGGCCCCTTCAACCGAGTCCAGGACGAGAACATACGAGGCGCCCGTTCATCCAAATCGGGAATCGAAGTTACCAAATCCGGTTTCTCATCAAATGCACGCAGCTTACGCTCCCCATCCGACCCTCTGCATTGCATGCACCACCCATCCGACCATGGTGTAACCGCCGCTGAGCGCCCTCACCGTCCGAATTCCCTTTCCACGAGTTCGTACCCCGCATACGAGCACGGCGCTGCATGCTACGGCCCACGAGAATGGTACGGACCAACCAATAGCGGGCATCCTGGGCTTGGTATCCTCTTCCCACACCCGAGAAGTCACCAACACTCGAACGCAAGCCTTGTCCAACCCGGTTTCCACTCACCTAAACCACTTGAAACCCACTCAGATGTGTCCGGACGTCTCTTCCTGTTATATCCGTGCACATACACCTGGCCCTCAGCCGGTATTCTCTACTTCGGCCGGACTCGACTGGCCGCTCTTCCGGTTTCCGGCAACCGGTCGAACCAGTTGCCGCTCGGAACGGGTTTTTACGCAATGAAGGATTACTGAGTGTTTCCCGTTTATCTGTATGTCCACATGATTCCAACTTCCAGTTTTAGATGTCGCTTTGTCCGACTCGAACTTCTATCTCCTAATTTGGACTTTGCTTTGACATTACTACTTATAGTAGTGACACGTATGTCTACGTATTTAAGCCCTATGTACTATGCTGTATTCTTCAGTTTGATAATTAACGTGCTTAGCCTCCTATCCATTGCTTGGCTCCTTGAGTCATCTTGTCCGGACTTCATCCGGACGTCTATATCTCATCCTCTCCGCTCGATTGGCCAGATAGCAAATGCTCACCCTATACGACACTCTTGTGGTGCTTGTGTCTTCCCTAGGCCGACCAGTCATCTTCATATCTTCCGGTAATTCCTTCCGGTAACCAGCTTCCGAACGACCAGCCAGCATCCAGTCATCCAACCTTGACTCGGGATATAACAGTATTATCAAACTCACCTATCTCGGCTGATTCATGTCTCATTACAGCGATGACACGCTTCCTGGCACGTCCTCTTCGGCTCGTGGCCAGCGTGATCCTCCATGCAATTCTCGGCTCTTCGGCCAAATCGTTCCTCTTTCCCCTCTGGCCCAGACTCTTGGAGCGGCTCAGCCCGCTTCCACGTACTTGGCTGGTCCTATTTCCAGTATGATTCCTCCTGGCGTTACTATTCGCCGGTCGATGCCTGATCGCCCTACTGTCGTTCCAGTCACTGTTCCGGGTCTCGTTACTACGCCCCGGACACCCGAAAACCCAACGGTATTTCCCCGTTCTCCTCATCCGATTCGATCTCAACCTGTTGTTGTGGAAACCGGTCCCATTCTTGAGCCCTGTTTCGAGGAAGTTCCGGAGGATTCTGCAGATGAGCATCCAGGCTCTCCAATCCTTCCGGCTTCCCACCACGGTACTCCTCCTCCTCCTGACCTTCTGATGGAGGAGATGATGACAATGATAACGGTGGTGACGATGATCCTCCTCATCCAACTGATCCTCCCGGGCCCGGCCCTGAAGGCCTGCCGGGTCCGCCCGGTCCTCCCAGACCTGGCCAAGGCCCTCTGGGTGGAGGTGGTGGTGGTGGAGGTGGCGGCAGTGGTCATGGTGGTCCGGCAGGTCCTGCCCACCGGGCCCCGACTCCAGATCCCAACGAGCGTCTTTTCATTCAGACTCTTACCTCGTTCCGGGATGCCGTCGACATTTGGAATCGGCATACTTCAGCTCCTTGTTCTACACAATTGAATCTCCGGAACCCGGACACCTTTGACGGTTCCGATCCGGCCAAATTAAACCCGTTCCTCACCCAGTGCTACCTTCATTTCGCCGAACACACGCAGGATTTCCCCACCGATGACGACAAAATCCTTTTCATGATTTCTTATCTTCGGGGTACTGCTCAGCAATGGTTTGCTCCCAATCTGTACGATCCGACTTCCGTTCCGGCTTGGGACGGAAACTTTCCAGTGTTCGTCCAGGAGCTTACCATGAATTTTGGCCCACACGATCCGGTTGGGGATGCAGAAGATCGCATCCGGTTCTGTCGCATGAAACATGGCGACCGGATTGCGACTTATGTCATCGAATTCAACCAACTCGTGCTTCTCACCCAGTGGGGCGATCCCGCCCTCCAGCATCAGTTTTATGAGGGTCTCCCTCGCCGGATCAAGGATGACATGGTACATCACGCCTACATCAATTCCTTAGCTGGGGTTAAATCCGTTGCCCGGCTCATTGACGCCCGGTATTGGAAGCGCAAAGGTGAGAAGGAGCGCGAACAGGATTGTGACAGAGGCTCCAGAGGCGGAGCCGGTGCTGGCAATACACCCGGTACCGGTGGCCGTACCGGAAAACCCTCTGGTGGGCAGGGCAGTGGAAAGAAGGGGCCTTCCAACAAGACCCCTTCACTGGCACCTGCTTCCGGGGTGAAAGGCACCAGTAAGCAGGTGTTACACATGTATTTTACGGACACGGCCTAGTGGCCACCTTAGTTTTACTTACGACTTACATACTTGTAAATACCTGATTGGGTGCACGTGATTAGTCACATGTGCTTACATAATGACACTTTCTACTTTGCTCTCAACCACAATGGTGTAAAAACTACGACTACGAGGGAACACCCCACCGACCCAACAAGTGCCTGAGCAAGCGTCGCAAAGGCTCCCTGGCCTCCAGGACAACGAGGCTCCTGGCTAGGGTGACAAGCCCCCTCGTAGAAGGGTTACATCGACGGTGAGCACCTGAGTCGGTGGCTCCCGTCTCTTCTACCCTATCGCGTTCTTAGCGCCTAAGGCAGCTTGAACGCGATATCATCCCTCCTGGAGGAGCTGCTGAACGAGCCGCATCACAATGGAGCCCACCGCGAGGGCTTCTCCAGGATCTGGATTTAGGCGACGAATTCCTTGTGATTCAAGAAATTATAACGGCTACTACGTACTTGTGCCTAGTCGCCTCAAGGGAACCGAAGCCCTGCTACTATCCGTCCGAATCCCTACGGACTGAGAGCCAGAGAGACCTCGATTAAAAGCACTTTAATCTGTGGTAGACGCGTACCGACTTACGCTGTCACCACACTCACCCATGTGGAACTTGGGTCTGGGTCCGGGACCCCAGTTATTTATTCAGGTGGATTCAAGTCTTCACGAGGTCGACGCCGAATGCTGCATATTGCCTTAGCGAGAGCGCATGGTGTAATGATGCGACGTGGCACATGAAACGCTTACTGGTGATGGGGGGCAAAGATTTAAAGGACGGTGTGATAAGGACCGCGGTGCCGCTATGAGAATATGTTTTATCAAATAGACAGCCCGTTCGGCCTCTAGGGGTTAATTAACGTTGGAGGATAGTGGGGATGTAGGATTGGGACGTGTGCGTTGTCCGAATGAGAGTGTTGCACGGGATCGCACGAGGCGTCCATTCCGTGGTTTCGTGTTGGGGGTACCTGCTGTTAGCTGTAAACAGGTGTGGGGGTGATAGTTACCTGTCCTAGGTCACAAGCTCGAGCGAACGACACGTTGTTTCCTGTAAAATCCGATGCCTTTGCTGCAATCCTTTCCTCGTGTTTCCCCAATGTTCCCAACGAAGGTGGAAGGCTTAATACAACGTTTTACGGTTATAAAGCAAGTGACAGCGACGCCGGCTGGTGCTGGTCAGTTGAACGTACGGGACGTCCGGTCGTGACGCTGGGTGGCAGACGACAATTTAAACCAATATGGCTTCGCCCAGGCCGACTTCTACAAAGCGTGAAGCTCGCGAAGTTGGTGATCCTATTACGGGGAAGCCCGATGATATGACTTGGGGTCCGATGAGTTGGGACCTTGCGAAAGGGGGTGTGAGAGTGAAATGCCCTGCTAGAGGCAAGTGAGGATGTGGTCAACTCGGTGTGAGCGAGGCTTTAGTTGCACAGGTGGGGGTACAGGTGGTGGGGGAGAACTAAGCTCTGGAAATTGACTAACTACAACGCCCTTTTCTGCTATCCTTTTATACCTTTTCGCCTCTCGACCGTCCCCTTGATGCCCACTTGTTCGGTTCCATCCCCTTCACGTTTGAGGGTGCTTGCGCAGGAACGTATACGGCGTGCGTTCAGTATTTGGGGCGACGGACGAGGCTTACGTTCGAATTTTGGGGTTCATTTTCATGAACGGACGGAGCGTGCGACGCGAATTGGTACGGACGCAGGACCCGTTCCATAACAGAGCGGATTCCTGAGCCACAAAAGGTTAGTTATTGGTCGGAAGACGCGTCCGGACGCATCTGAGTAGGTTTCGAGTGGTTTGGAAGGATGGAAACTGGATCGGACGAGGCTTGCATTCGAGTGTTGGTGACTTCTCGGGTGTGGGAAGAGGATACGAAGCCCAGGATGCCCGCTATTGGTTGGTCTGTACCATTCTCGTGGGCCGTAGCGCGTGGTGCCGTGTTCGTACGCGAGGTGCAAGTCGTGCAAAGGCGGAGTTCGGGCAATGGAAGCGTCCATCGAGTGTCAAGACTAACCGGGCGGGTGGTACGAACAATGTGAGAGGTTGGATGGGGACCGTAGGCTGCATGCGTTTGATGAGAATCCGGATTTGGTAACTTTGATTCCCGATTTGGATGAACGGGCGCCTCGTACGTTCTCGTCCAGGGCTCGGTTGAAGGGGCCGTGAGGCGGTGTGCAGGGCGTAGCACAAGCACCAGCCTCACAACGGCCTGGAGAAGGTTGGTATCTCCCTAGAGTCCTTTGCATGCCCCCACGCAAGAAGGAACCTATCGAAGTACCCTTTGCGACACCCATCATCAACAGAGCCACGTCTACGCGTGCTCAATCTAAACAAAAACCAGCCATGTCTCAGGGTTCCAGAGCGTCGTCCCTGCAACCCTCTTCCTCGAAACTAGGGAAGAAAAAGGTTACTGTAGCTCCGACGGGGATGCCGAACCAGACGGCTTCGTCTTTGACAAAGATTAATCCCCCCACGGCAGCATCCGCTTCCCGAAGCGTGCTTGCACCAACCCCAGCGCTTCCTCCATTCGGAAGCTCCGCGCCGTGCCTGCCGTTCCATATGAACCAAAAGGGCGTACGAGCTCCTCGCATGATAGAGGAGCCCGACAAAGACAACGTCGTCCGGGGTAACGAACCTCTTCCGGCCATCCGAGGCTTTCCAGTTCTGGAAGCCGTTCCTACAATAGGTGCTGCGACGTTAGCGAGTACAAGCACGTTGCCCATGAGCACTCCCTTGCCAACCTCTTCGAAGAATACCCTGTCGGAGGAATCGGAGTTGGAAATAGTAGGATCCACGGATGTGGGTAAAGAGGACGAGAGTGCACGTAGTGAAACTCGCAGCAGCTCATCCTCTCGCAGGTCGCAGCCTCGTTTGGATAACGAAAGCGTTACGGCAGCTCTCTCCCTGCGATCTGCCCTCCAGAATCCATCCCACGAGAGTGGGATTACCCCTGCACAATTCTTCACGCATTTTGGGCGGTCAATAGAATTGTTCGACGAGACTATCGAGGTGGCAGTTCAACGCTACCATGGAGTCTACGATCCGAATTTGTCTACCCAGGAAGATCCCCTTTTGCCCTACGGCGCGATCCACGGGGAAATTCCCGATACGGACCCGGCCTCCTCCCTCGCCTTGCGAGACACGGTAGTACGCTATGACTATCCTTCTCTCAATTTTGAATGGACGGATATGTCATCTTTAGTCCAACAAGTAGTGCAGCTGGACGCCGCGACGGTACTCTTAGTCCCTACGGCTAGCCCTGAAAGTCAAGAGCGCTTTTATAGCTTGAACTTGACTTCCTTGTCTATGGTGGGACATGCAGTCGTTGGGATTCAACAAATCCTGCAAGCACTTACTATATTCTTATGCCGTGACCCAGCCACGAGCTTCTATCTGGACCCTAGCTATGGATTTCTGCACATGCTGGAATCGTGCTCGAGCCAGAAGGAACTGCGCTTCGCATTATCGACACTCCAACTCCGTTTACAACGAGCCGACATTCACGTTCGATCGTATCTTCTGAGCATCCGTGAAACACTCACAAACGAGCAGTTCAGCGAGCAAGTAAGCTCGGTGGATTCTACCATCTCAGAGGTGCGCCGGGAGTTTGGAGGACAGCATCCTCGAAAGGAACTCTATCGTCTCCTGAATCGTGACGACTATGGCCAGTGCGCGTCCGTCATTGACGACGCTACGCGCCGTCGCATGTTGGAGATTCTGAACGAAACCCTCGCTCGAGGTACTACAAAGTCGAGCGGGAGCCTCTACATCTAATGAGCAGGAGGCTACTCTTGAGAGCGCAGCTCCTGCCGCCCTGAGAGTGACGGCCATGCCTGGTGTGAGATTCGCGCCCGCCACGCCTATATCAGCCGTACGGCGTTCTGTGATCAGCACCCTACCCGGAGCCGGTAATATCCCCAACACCGAAGGAGGACAGGTTCGAAGCACTTGGAGCGTCCCTTCGGTAACCTCTTTGAATGGGGGGCCATCGTTGATGCAGGAAGCACAGACTACGAGAGGGATATTACCGATCTCTCAAGGTCACGGCGCTGGGAATGGAGGAACATACGGGGGAAGCACTAGCACTCGTCCTAACCAAGACTGGACGAGCTATAACTTCCAGACCGGAGCCGCGAGTATGACGGTTACTCTACCTCCGGGAACAGTCACCGTCCCCGGTGGTCCTCCCGAACCTGCGGATGATCCACCCCCGGATGGATGGGACGGATACCGGTTAGATGTAACGGTAACGGGTACAGAGGAGGAGGCAGCGATGGAGGAGACGATGGAGGACCAGGAGGTAATAACGGCGGTGGCGGCGGAGGCGGAAGCGGAGGACCTGGAGGAGGAGGTGGAAGTCCTGGTGGACATCCCCTGGCAGCACCAGGACTAGATCCTGCGAGCGCCTCCAACCAATGGCAGCTGAACCCAAAACTCAATATTTCGGTAGTGCCGGCTTGGGACGGTAAAGGGGAATCTGTCATTCCCTACATGATTGCCATGTTGTACCTCGCAGCTCTCAGCCATAAGATGGCCACGGGAATAGCTCAAATGGCCCCTTACAAGTTCTCTGGTTGAGCCATGCGATGGTGGAACGCTCTTCCTAAAGACAGCCGCGCTCTATATAGCAGCGACTGGGCGCACTTGTTGGATGCAATTCGACGCCACTTCTTAACCATGAAATGGCTGTTGGATCGCACTCAAGAGTTCGAGGAGATGCGCTTCAGACAGAAAGGAGCGGAAAATGAAGATCCCTTAGACTTCTTCCAGAGGTGCATCAAATCACATTCCTTCATCTATTCGGACGTAGGAGACGGCCCCCAAGCTGTAGCTCGTATACTCCGAACTCAGCCAGCGGAATGGGCTAAAGATGTCAACGAGACCTCTTGCCCTAATGTCGACACGCTGCAGAACTACGGGGAACACAATTGTGCGAGCCTCATCGCGTCCTGGCTGCTTGCCAATCAAGTTGACTCCATCATGGCCAATGGGACGAGCGGCGCCACTCCGAGAGTGAACGGGTTCCACAGACGTCGTCGAGCCATGGCGGCGGACAGAGGAGGGGAAGAAGAGAACGATGAGTCGGTGATTGGAGAAGACGAAGAAGAAGACCCCAGACACGCAATGGCAGCTGATCAGCGCCGCGTTAACGGAAGAAGTCAGCCCAACTCCAAACCACTGTGGCCTAAAGGCAAGACGGTCAATGGGTACGAGTTCAGGTGCGATGACTCCGTAGTGAGCCCCTGACCGCCTAAAGGGGAGTGTTACATATGCACGAGTCCGAAGCACTACGCGCAGGAATGCTCTCATTACGGTCGTTGGTCTGCCCTACGCAGCACCAATCTCATCCTAACAGACGTAGACGCCGGTGACGAAGCCCAGGAATTACGAGAGTATATAGCTATGGTCGTTGAATGCAAACCGTCTTCCTCTTATACCAGCGAGAAAGTGCAAGCCAGTGTTCCACCGGAAGTAATTGAAGAGAAGAATGCAATACCGGCGAACTTATTCTCTAAAGAAGTACACGTCGTAGATGCTAGGGCTGGGAGCCAAAGCCACTCATGTCGTAGAACACGGTTACCACCACAATCGACGCCGAAGGGAGGCTTTCGATGATCTTAAGTCGAAAGCGAGGGATAAGGGGAAAGCAGTGAAAAGCGACGATCCCGTTTCCATTCCTCGCCGACAGATCAGGAAAGCCGCTCGGTTGGCGGAGTTGTCGTCGACAACGAACTCGGAAGGAGTCACGGTACACGAGGCTCGCAAGGGCCGGCAGCTCCCCGATGGACTAGGTTCATTAGGTGCTAGAGCGCTACACGTCAAGGTCCGAGTCAGTGCATTGGAGAATGAGGAGATACGGGGACGACTGGACTCGGGCGCTGACATTACTTTGATGTCAGAAGACTTCTGGAAATCGATTCCTGATATTCAGAAGCCGAAGGAAGGAATTCGCATGACTCTTTACCACCTAACTGGCCAAGCCAAGGTCCTAGGTTATGTGAAGACCCGGCTTTATATGGTTTCTAAAGAAGGGGAAATCGTCAGCTTCGAGTTAGAGGCTTACGTTGTTCGCAACATGAAGGTTCCGCTACTGCTGGGCGAGGATTTCCAATCGTCCTACGAACTGGGTGTACAGCGATGGGCTACAGGCCATGCTGACGTGCGAGTCGGAAACTCACGCCACGTTATAGAGGCCTCCTCTGCACACTCCATTAACCTTGG
Source organism: Mycena leptocephala (assembly GCA_029378395.1). NCBI lineage: Eukaryota > Fungi > Basidiomycota > Agaricomycetes > Agaricales > Mycenaceae > Mycena > Mycena leptocephala. The sequence continues at coordinate 23,140 of JARJLF010001412.1, read as the reverse complement.
GTTCAAACTACGGCGAGCATGCTTGGCTAAGACCATGAAGCGCCTGTTACCTGAGGTGTGGCGCAAGACCTACCAACGTTCTAAGGCCTGCAGATACCGAGAAGGGAAGACCGACTCCCCGCCCGTCCTCGCAGCTCAAGATGTCTTGATAGCAGTGGGGACTGTCCACAACGTACTAATAACGGGGCCTTTCGAAGGAAGGGACGAGTGGTTGGTAGAGAAAGTCGTCATCGCCACTGAGGATGAGAGCGTCATGGCAGCACCGACTACTTTCATTAAGTCGAGCGCGCCGATACTCCCGATTGTGAACCCTAGCACCTGCCCTTGGTACATAAGAGCGGGTGATGTGGTCGGAAAACTGCACGACCCATCTACCTACGCAGACTCTCCCAAGACAGTGGAAGAGGAAGAGAAATACGCGGCTTCAGCGGAAGCTCTGGCTCGAGTTATCGAAGAGACACTGCGAGCCCAAGATCTGGACGCCCTCCCTTCTCAACCGGTGACGACCGACAATAAGCTGGATGAAGATGAGAACTGGGGGCCTAAGACTACGGCGTTAGCAGGAGAGTTCGAACATGGATCATTGGAAGACAACGTCACGAAGCTCGTCAACTTAGGTCCAGACGTGCCCGACGATATCCGCCCTCGCCTCGATGACGTGTTGCACCGTAACTCGGCTGCATTCGGAGTTGGGGGACATCTGGGTCACGTCAAGGAGAAGGCGCCGATACCCTTGAAACCTGATACCCAACCAATATCCAGGCCCATGTACTCGGCTTCACCAGCCAAGCAAGAAGCCATCGATAAACAGATGGATCTTTGGTTCGAGAGGGATGTTATCAAACCCTCTACCAGTCCCTGGGGCGCTCCATGTGTAGTGGTGTACCATAATGGGAAACCGCGTCTGGCGGTGGACTACAGACGACTAAACGCTAACACCATTGCGGATGAATTCCCCATTCCACGGCAGTCCGACATCATCCAAGCCCTCTCGGGTTCTCAAGTTCTTTCATCTTTCGACGCCTTAGCTGGCTTCAATCAGGTGGAAATGGACGAGGAGGATCGAGAGAAGACAGTGTTCCGCTCGCATCGAGGACTCTGGCAGTTTAAAAGGATGCCGTTCGGGCTAAGGAACGGCCCGTCGATATTCCAGAGAATTATGCAAGCAGTGCTTGCTCCATACCTCTGGCTATTCATGCTAGTCTACATCGACAACATCGTGATATTCTCGAGGTCCTGGGAGGAGCATCTAGTTCACCTAGACAAGGTCCTGAGCGCTATCGCAGCTGCTGGGATCACTCTCGAGCCCAAGAAATGCTTCATAGGTTACTCCTCCATCCTCTTACTAGGGCAGAAGGTATCCCGGCTTGGCCTTTCTACGCACAAGGAAAAGGTTGCGGCCATCCAAGAATTATCTCGCCCTACCTTAGTCAATGACCTCCAGAAGTTCTTGGGGATGGTCAACTATTTCGCGTCGTACATTCCGTACTACGCGTTTATAGCGAAACCCCTATTCTCACTTTTAGCGAAGGGTGTGCGCTGGGAGTGGCGAGCAGAGCATGAAATAGTGTTTCTGCAAGCAAAGGACGCCCTGTCGGAAGCCCCGATATTAGGGCATCCGATGCAAGGTTCGCCTTACTGTCTTTATACGGACGCCTCGGACTACGCCTTGGGATTGAGTCTACAACAGGTACAGCCCATCCTGGTCAGTGATTTGAAGGGTACGACTATCTACGAACGTCTGAAGAACACGTGGGACGACAAGCTGCCGGTACCCCGTCTATTTATCAACCTGGCGAAGGAGGTCAAGGAGATGGAGAGCGAAGACGAGTGGGGGGGCGACTCTTGACGAGACGACAGTGCACGTAGAATGTGTCATCGCCTATTGGAGTCAAAGCTTGAAGGCCGCTGAGCGGAATTACAGCGCCACGGAGCACGAAGCGCTGGGAGCCAAGGAAGCGCTAGTGCGTTTCCAACCGTTCATTGAAGGAGAGCAGGTTATCCTAGTGACAGACCATGCTGCCTTACAATGGGCCTGTGTCTACGAGAATGCCAATCGGAGACTAGCGGCCTGGGGGGCGGTATTCGTCCCGTACCCTGGACTGAAGATAGTCCATAGGCCAGGGAGAGTCCACTCCAACGTGGACCCACTCTCGCGACTACCCAGAGCGCCGCCGCACGACTCGCCCATTAGAGACGACCTTACTACCATAGTACCTGACGCTGACAGGCAGGAGGAAGCTCAACGGCACGAGAACCAGGAGGCGTTTGCGCCGGCGAAGAAGGCTGCATTCACTGTCCTGTGGTGGGAGGAAGTAGTGGATAAGTTCGCTTATCCAATACAGACTAGATGACAGAAGGCTGTGGAGGAAGCGGAAGCTCGACTCCTCGGCGCACCTGCGGTGGCCAGTGCGGAGGAGGAAGGCAATCTCGGAGAGCGCGAAGAGACCGCAGCTCCTGAGGATGACCTACCTTTCCTGGCCAACGACCCTTGGACTTATCCTGTGGGAGTGAAGCCGGGTCAAGAGGAAGGTTGGAGCACCCATAGCTGTAGGTATTAGTCTACTGCCCTGAAGCCAGCCACATGGACCTTTTGATGAAACCCCGCACTCAGCCAGGGCCTGTATAGGCCTTTTATTCTCCACTTCTATGGTGCCAAAACCGTACCAAAACACCTTCAGCCATGTCCGCATTGGTAAAATACCTCTTTGGGTATACTTTTTCGACCTGAGTCCATCATATCTATTTTATCTCCTGTATATCGAGCCGAATCCATCTTATCTATTGTTCTACCCCTTGTCTTATCTACTTTGTTTCCTAATCCAATGTTGCGATGATCCTGGCATTTCGGGCACTGGCTACGGACAAAAACTGCGTACAGGCATTGACCAATGATAAATACTACAGCCGCAACAGCGCCAACATTACACCTTGAGAGCTGATTGTGGCTTTTGTAGTCAAAAATGAATGCAATGATAAACCGCGACATACATGCTCCCTCCCCGAAAAACTGGTCCAAGTCTGCAGGTAACTCGTTGTTCAGCGTCGTGGTCGAGAGCTTCGCTGCCTCTCCAATTGAGAGACTCCACTGGCTCTTGAAGAACTGGGCGAGTTTGAGGCAGAAAGCAGATTGACGCGCAGCGTACGTGGCCAAGCCCGCACGCACCCCATCCGATAACTCCTCCCCACGACTTGTCTTCCTCTCCTCCCACCACTGACCCTGCCAGGCAAGGTACCGCAACATGCAACGCATTTCCTCCCGAACCAACATCACCTCCTCCTCCCACCATGTCTTTCGCGCCAACACCATCGACCACTCAATTCTCATCGCTATACAGCTAGTCAGTAATGGGAGGATTGTCTCACAACGAGAGACACTTACAGTGGTGCAATTCCTCCTCCGTGCTGTCAAACGATCCAGCCAAAGTCCAAATCCACGACATGACCTTCTTCGAAGTTCCTTTGACATGACGTGGGGTACGCTTCCCCTTCCCAGCCGCGATGAAGCGCAACTTCGCCCACGCCTGAGTGTCGCTTTCCTCAACCTCCCCATCCAAGGTAAGGTGCTCTGGCTTGAGCTCCTTGAACTCCGGGCAGGAGTCGGTGCCGCGTAGATTATGCAGCACCTTCCTGGCATCCTGATACTTCTCCGCGCTGGCCATGACCCGCTCGCTCACTTGGTCAATCAGCGTGCGAGACTTCGTGGCACGCCCTTGCCCAGTAACCTGGGAGTTGCGGTAGGCGATGAGGAAGCGTTTTGCGTGGAGTCGAGTCCGGATGTTTGCCAGGGCATCGTGGCACTGCGCTTCGCGAAGCCAGGCCTCCATCTCGGGGAGGCCCTGCTGACACCCATAAGTACGCTCGTGCGTAGTCAGGTCTGACGGAAGGTAAAGTCTGATCTTCTCGACCAACACAGGTGCAGCCTCTGGGTCGCGACGTGCCTCGTCCCACTCCACTGCCGCGACAACAGCGGGTGAGTACAGAGCCTGTAAACTGCGAAGCTTGCACAGCTTTGCGAGCAGGGTGATTCGTTGCTCTTGAATCTTACCTTGGCGATCAGCCGTCACCAGAGCGACACCTGCGATTTCGGTCTTGATACAACGTCTGGCATAGCATTAGTACAGCATCAGAAGGACAATGTGGGTATGCACTGAGCATCCTCTAACTGTAATCCTGCGACAAGACAGGCGGTCGCACTCGTACCATAAATAAGAGCGCCTCCCTTCCTTGCCTCCTCCTCCTCGTCATTCTTTAACGCCAATCGTGTCTGGGCCTCAGTTGGACGGTCTGGAATATATATTAGGCGCGATACTGGATTGCCACAACAAATGCTTACCGGTTTTGGGCAGCGTGTACGGATTTGGCTGGGTGTGGTCATTGAGGAACGCTTGGATTTGGGATTTCCACTGGTTCCTGAGCTCCTTCGAGACCGATCTGCTGGTTTCGCTGAATGCCTCGACTTGTTTCGAACGCTCTGTGAGAGCTACGATTAATTTGCGGCGCAGGGCGTCACCTTCCCCAAAAAAGTGAGTAAGCGAATCCAGTAGCCTTGTCGCCTTCAGCTCACCTTGAGCGAGGTTTTTCAGGTAGTTATGTGAGTCGATCTTGTCTTCCAACGTATCCGCGCGGTTCCCCACCCCCATATCTTTCGTGTGAAAGGCGGCAGGATTTATGTCGGACCATGTGCGCTCGATGCCCTCACCGTCGCTCTTGCCGACCCCTTCACACACAATGAGACTGTTCTCGTCTTGACATTCCTGCTCATGAGACCCCGCATGCTGAACGTCGACAGCATCTAAGTCCAGCTGAATCGCCGGTGGGAGCTTGCTATTTCGGGCGGGTAGATGTTTTTGCCACTGGCACGCAATATCATATGAGATTGTGATGGCAAGTAGGGCGATGCCAGCGATGGCAGACATAAGAATGTAGTCCATGTTCGCGTATCTGAGGGACGTCAGTCAGCTAGCCCATCATTCATAGTCCTTGATCAAACTGGCCTTTCCCCCTTTTGCAGATCACTGAGGCCATTGGGTCGCACGCACTCATGACAAGCGCAAACACACCCGCCAACCCCAGACACACGCAGTCCCGTTGTCATCCTAGTATCCTTCTGTAACAGGGCCGCGAAGGCTATACATGTGCTGACCTGGACACATCAAACACCTTCTGCATGTAGATTACCATTAAAACTCACATCCTTTTCCGCGACATAATTCTTAAGATGCGCCTTGTATCCTGTCGGCTCCACAAATGCACCCCAGCCGGGTCCCAGAGACGGATCGTTGATCTCGTTGGCTCGTAGACGGTTTCTCAGTCTGAAATTAGCGTCGAGAGCTACAATGAGCATATAAAGAAATCTGGTGAAGCCATAAGTACCAAAGTATAGGACGAAAATGTGCAATAAACAAGACATACTTGTACGTCGCTGCCACGTCTCGCCAGCCATCAGTCGACATCCGAATTTTCGCCCTCTGCTTTTCATTTTGCGGCCGAATGTTTCTTTGCTCGGAACTCGGCAAATGCCTGGGGGGCTGGATCTTCTCCAGCAGGAGGATAGGCTTCGATCTGCTGACGCAGGAAACCTACCACATCCAGAAAAGCCGCCGGGCATGCAAGCTGGATGATTTCCAGCAACGCTTCTACTCCCGAGTAGGTATACCAGGCCGTCGCCTGTGTTTCTGATTCCCTCCTCGCACTCTGGCGAGCGCCCCGCTCCAACCGGACAATCCGCTCCCTCAAGTCATCAATTCTCGTCGCCGGACGCTCATACCCATCATTTGCACGATGGGCAGAGCGACCGGTCCGACAATGGGCGACCCGGGACTCTGACCGAACATGGCCAGTTGTCCGGCCGCCCCTCGACCGCCCTTCCTTCGCCTTCTTTGCCTCCCGACGCTTGTTGATCCTGCGTTCCTGCCCGGTATTCATGCACCGGATTTTCTTCTTCCGGTTCAAATCCAACAAAAAATCCACTTAGGCCGTATTTTTTCAAAGAGACCTTCTTGGGGACCCTCCCTACCACGTGACGTCCAAATCGGGTAATTTCTCACGTGGTTTGCTCTGGCGAGTGCTGAAGATAGCAAAAAATTGAACCAAAACGGTCATATTTAATACTACTGAGCCAGAAACGGCTTATGCTCCCACAAACAACTTGATTATGACTCAAAACCTTGCAATGAGCTCAGGTTTCACCCCAGTGATGGCAAATAGGCACCTAGACCACCATGCCAATAGCTACCTTGAACCTTCGAAAAGCTGCGCAGGAAATTATTACTGCTGTTTGCGGAACATAGGGCGCGGATCAAAATTTCATCAAAAACTGTTGTTTTCACTAATGCCCCTGTATCTTGCTTGCCTCTACTCCAAATGCCCTGAAAACATTACCAATCGATTTCTACAGATGTTTTACAGTGCTTAGGCTCACTAGGATATTTATTTCTGTTGCTGATGGCTTTGTAAGCAAATTCAGGTGGTCTTCCACTGTTGCCCCTGTTCGGAAGGGAAAACAACTTGGTGTGCCCCAAATTTTTGTTTCGGGATTCTTCAATATCCTGTGCATTGCATTGGCTAGCTAAATAGGCACAATACTCTGCTGCTGCGGTACAGATGACATGCTAAGAACAACAAATTTATGCATATATCTATTTGTATGTTTCTGCTGGATCAATTGCAACAAAAACCATTCAGGGCAGTGTAGAACATTTGAAAAGATTTGCAGACAAAAATCCAGGGGTCCACACGCTGTCCTTCCTCTGAGGCAGGGGCATTAGTGCAAGATCACATGATTCTGCTTACTCAGCGATCAGCGAAGAGGATGAAAATTCTAGGCAGCCTAAGCACTGTAAAACATTTGTAGAAATCGATTGGGAATATTTTCAGGGCATTTGGAGTAGAGGCAAGCAAGATACAGGGGCATTAGTGAAAACAACAGTTTTTGATGAAATTTTGATCCGCGCCCTATGCTCCGCAAACAGCAGTAATGATTTTTGAATCATCCTACCGCAGTTTGTGGCTCCAAAATCTGGTTTCTCAGTTGATAAATGCCAACCAAACCTAAAACGTGTACTGTTTGCACTGAGTTTCATCAATTTATGGCTTGTGGTGGGATGAACTAGGCCTCTGAGACATCTGGAAGCTATCCGGAGCCATTCCAACTGACTTACCGACAGGTCCATTTTTTTTTCTTTCCAGCCTGACAGCCGACCCACCCTCCCTGTCCTAGGTCCCGGCTTGACCAGCCCGAACCCCCTTGCTTCCGGCATCGCAGACACGACTGGTTGGGCGGGTTGGGTTGGCGACGCACCGCAGTTGGTGCTTCTTGCACTCTTCACAAGCTAAATAAAAACAAAATCAGTACCGGTCGTCAACCGGTCACTGCGACGCACCTTCTCTATCCTCATCCTCCGAATATACTGTCTTCGGGTCCCTTTCGCTCGGGTCCTCCGACACTGGTTCGTCCTCGTCTCCGACCGGACCGGATGCGGTCGGTGACCGGTGGGTATCGACTGGGTCGGATGTGATTCCCCGGGCGAAACGGGGATGGGCGGCGTCGAGGTCTTGCATCTCACTCAGCGCCTGAGTGAGGTTGGCGATAGCCGCCTGCGCATTCCGGACCGTTTCATTTTCGGCCGCCAATGCAGACGCCACCCGACTCATTATCTCTTCACGGCGCTGTTCAAGCGCCTTGCACGCTCTTTCCTCGCGTTCGCGCTCCTCGTCCTCCTCCTGGGCCTCCGTCATCTTGCCCTTCCCCTTGTCCTTTCCTCTGCTTCCCCTGGCTCCTTCCTCACTGGGCCGCCTCTTGTCTCCACCATTGCCTTCGCTGGCGTCGTTTGTGTTCGATCCGATGTTGGTAGCGGTGGCGTCCATTTTGTCGTCGGGCAAGGTTATGGTGGCAAGAAGAAAGATGAAAATTTTCACTTATGGCATGATCGATCAATTGCATAAGCGATCGATTATCGGGCCGCCGGCCCGGCGGCCCATCAGACTGTCTCTTTTCACAACACTCAAACAACAAAATTTTATCCATATTCTTTTTTCACATTTCCTTCATCCACCATGCAGAATTCCACCACATTACGCAACCGGTCTTCGACCGGTATCTTGGTGTTCCTCGGGGTGAGGAACCCAAGAGGGGGATACTGTTATATCCGTGCACATACACCTGGCCCTCAGCCGGTATTCTCTACTTCGGCCAGACTCGACCAGCCGCTCTTCCGGTTTCCGGCAACCGGTCGAACTGGTTGCCGCTCGGAACAGATTTTTACGCAATGAAGGATTACTGAGTGTTTCCCGTTTATCTGTATGTCCACACGATTCCAACTTCCAGTTTTAGATGTCGCTTTGTCCGACTCGAACTTCTATCTCCTAATTTGGACTTTGCTTTGACATTACTACTTATAGTAGTGACACGTATGTCTACGTATTTAAGCCCTATGGACTATGCTGTATTCTTCAGTTTGATAATTAACGTGCTTAGCCTCCTATCCATTGCTTGGCTCCTTCAGTCATCTCGTCCGGACTTCATCCGGACGTCTATATCTCATCCTCTCCGCTCGATTGGCCAGATAGCAAACACTCACCCTATATGACACTCTTGTGGTGCTTGCGTCTTCCCCAGGCTGACCGCTCATCTTCATATCTTCCGGTAATTCCTTCCGGTAACCGGCTTCCGAATGACCGGCCGGCATCCAGTCATCCGACCTTGACTCGGGATATAACACTTCCAACCAATAACTGACCATTTATGGCCCAGGAATCCGGTCTGCTATGGAACGGGTCCTGTGTCCGTACCAATTCGCGTCGTACACTCTGTTCGTTCATGGAAACGAACCCCAGAATTCGAACGTAAGCCTCGTCCGTGGCCCCAAATACTGAACGCACCCTATGTACGTTCCTGCGCAAGCACCCTCAAATGCGAAGGGGATGGAACCAAATGAGAGGGACGGTCGAGAGGTGAAAAGGTATAAAAGGATAGCGAAAAAGGGTGTTGTAGTCAGTCAATTTTCGGAGCTCAGTTCTCCCCCACCACCTGTACCCCACCTGTGCAACTAAGCCTTGCTCACACCGAGTTGACCACATCCTCACTTGCCTCTAGCTGGGCACTTTACTCTCACACCCCCATTAGCAAAGGTCCCAACCCATCGGACCCCAAGTCATATCATCGGGCTTCCTCGTAATAGGATCACCAACTTCGTGAGCTTCACGCTCTGTAGAAGTCGGCCTGGGCGAAGCCATATTGGTTTAAACCGCTGTCTGCAACCCAGCGTCACACCCAGATGCACCATACATTTGACTGACCAGCACCAGCCAGCATTGCTGTCACTTGCTTTATGACCGTCAAACATTGTATTAAGCCTTCCATCTTCGTTGGGAACATTGGGGAAACACGAGGGAAGGATCACAGCATAGGCATCGGATTTTATGGCAAACAATGCATCATTTGCTCGAGCTTGTGACCTAGGACAGGTAACTATTGCCCCCACACCCATTTACAGCTAATAGCAGGTACCCCCAACATGAACCCATGGAATGTACGCCTCATATGATCCTGTGCAACACTCTCACTCAGACCATGCACGAGTCCCAATCCTACATCCCCACTATCCTCCAACGTTAATTAACCCCTAGAGGCTGAACGTGCTGCCTATTGGATAAAACAAATTCTCATAGCGGCACTGTGGTCCTTATCAGAGCGCATGGATTTGTTGGGCTTGTGGAGAAGTTCATGAGTGGACCATCAGTTCAAGTTACAGTTGATCATGGTGGTGCCAACGATGCTGCTGATCCAGACGTTCTGGGACTTCAATGGGATGAACTCAGCAACAATGATTACCAGTGCATCTATGGCTATGTCACAGGTCCCATCTGCGAGAAGGATATGTGGATGTATCCTCCAGATGAGATGTTGAAAGAGATTTGTAAGCACTACTATTGAGAATGGAACCCCATCATAGATGACTTATTTATATGCATCAAGGTGGAATGGGAAGATAGACCTTGCCAGGGAAGAATGTGAATGGGTAAGGAATGACAAGACTTCTTCCATGCCTCCAATCATAGATGATTCAGTCCTAAAATTGAAGTCAACGCTGTCTGGATTGAAGAAGGCAAATCCCGCCTGGGCGAGCTTTCAAAGGATCCTAGAACAAGCAGAGGGTATGGGAGATCGCAATTCCAGAAACATTCAAGCAGAACTTTTGAAGGCTTGTGTAAGAGCTAGGGGCTCTATAATAGACATCGAGTTGCCTCTATTCCTGTTCAAACGGGAGTTGTAACATACCTACATTTTCTCTTTTATGAAGCACTTACAACAAACCTTCAGTGCACGTTGCTGTGTGCCTGTACTTATTTACTTACCAATATGTCACTTGTTGTGTAATATAAAAATCTCGGGAATACCCACAATAGATCATCTTACACTCTGTACCCCCCTCACATCGAAAGCCGCTGTGCTTCTTCACCCTCTTAACGGGGAGTATGCTTGGAGGCCCAATTGTGAAGGTAAGTAGATCTTTTATTCCTTTCTTTCTTTCCTAGTATTTTGTATCCTCCTACACCTCGAGCAGAAGTCCACTCAAGGCAAGGAGTCTAAAGACCCAGGAAGTCTTTCAGACTCCTGCGTAGGATACAGTCAACTCTGTTATAACCCATCATTGTGATAACCCATAATCTGCATTGTCCCATGAATTTTTGCTGGAACGGAGGTGGTTCTCAATCAAAACCCAGTACTCAATAATACATATGATTTCCGGGCTGAAAACCCATAATTTTACCCCTATCTTTTGTTTGTAGTTGTTATTTTCAGTGGATTTTAGTGCCCAAAAGCGATGCCTCTGCGCCCACCCCTCAAAATACTCAAGAAAGGTCTTACTGCACTCAAGGATAGTGTCCAGAAACGAAAAGATGGCTTGGTGGCCCATCTCAACAGAAAGGAGAAGATTTTGGCAGCAGATGAAGCTTGGTTAGATAATGACGCCAATCGCGTCGAAGAAGACGCGATGGTCAGCAGGCTTGAGACTGCATCAGATTACGAGCGTGGGTTCATGCGTCTGGATGCTACGGAAATGGGACTGGTTGAGAAATTAAAAAAGTTTGCTGGGGAAACGGTAAAGGTCTCTGCCGACACGACCTCGAAAAAGCGAAAAAGTCTTCAAGTCTTCTTTGGACTCTGCCTGTTTATGACTCATCTGCCTCCTTTTCACTGGACCAGAAGAGCGTAAAAAACCTGAAAAGAAGAACACCAAGCCTGCTGCCCCTGTTTTCGAGAAGAAGGAGAACGTGACTTTGGCTCAAAGAATTGAAATCCTTGACTGGCACCATGCTCAACCTAAGCCAAATCAATGCAGTACGGCGGAGCATTTTGACGCCATTTATCCGAATCTTTGTCTCAAACAACCGACCGTTTCGAGTTGGGTGAAGGAAGAGGCAAAGTAGCGGGTGCATTGGGATGAGGCACAGGCACAGGGGAAATCTGGAGACACGAAACGGTTGAAGCAGGTGGAACACCCCGAAATTGACGAAATGATGGAGCTATGGATTGCCAAGGCTATGCGTCAGCGTGTCCATCTTAGCGGAGAAGTTATCTGCAAAAAGTGGAGGTGTTTTTCTGATCTGGCTGGTATTCCTGAAGATGAGAGGCTTGCACTCGGCTCACCGCGCTGAAAAAACGGTGTGGTTTGAAAGAGTTCAAGCGCCATGGGGAAGCAGACTCCACCAGTCAGAAAGATATTGAAGTGGACAGGAAACGGATCCAAGAACTCATTTTATTTGAAGGGTATGCACCTCGGGACATCTTCAACATGGATGAAACGGGTCTCTTTTGGGCGTGAGTGCGCAATTTTAATGTCCCTACATGGCTAACCGTTGAACAGCATGCCGTCTAACCGGGGTTTGATGGACAGACAGATGTCAGGCGTGAAGGGAATCAAGAAACGAATCACTTACGCCCTCACAACCAATGCCGATGGCTCAGAAAAATTGCCCCCATTCATTATTGGCAAAGCCGCACATCCTCGTGCATTCAAACATAAAACGGGCCAACAGTTGGGCTTTCTTTATGCAAACAATGCAACGGCGTGGATGACCGAGGCATTCTACCAAGAGTGGATCAAGGATCTTGACAGGACCATGCGAGACCAAGACCGGCAGATTCTACTTCTACAGGACAATTTTAAAGGCCACAAACCGCTGTCCATGCTGAGCAATATTCGGGTCGAGAATTTTAGCCCAAATCTCACCGCACATGTTCAACCGATGGATGCGGGAGTCATCCGGTGTTTCAAAGCACATTTCCGCCGTTTATCCATGCAGTGCGCCCTTGACCAATATGACGAGGGCATTTCTCTGGCCAACATCTATGATATCAATCAGCTTGAAGCAATGCGGATTGCCGACCTCGGTTGGCAGGAGGTTTCAGCAGAAACCATCGCGAACTGCTGGCAAAAAGCAGGCATTCTTCCTTCGGCATTGTCTCCGATAACCGCTGCAATCATGGACGATCTTGAGAAGGAAAACAAGTCCAAGGCCGAGATTGCGCTTTCCCAGATGTTGGATGAGCTCCAGTCGCGCGGTGTTCTTCAAAAAGGGAACCGGCTTCATCTTGACGATCTTGTTGACATGCCGGAAGAACAAGTTGTGGAGGATGCAACAGATGAAGAAATTTTCGAAGCTGTGCAACAAATGCAGAGTGATAGGGAGGACATGGAAATTAATGGCAGCGATGACGGCAACAGTGGGTGTCAACAGATGCTGAAGCCAACGAGGAAAGAGGCATTGCACGCTGTTGCAACACTTAGGAGGTACCTCGAGGACGAAGAAGGGCTGTTTGCACGTAAACTAAAGGGTGGCCTCGCAGCTTTTGGACAGTAAACACGCTTGGAATGCGCAAAAAATCTTGTTTCAACTTCAATTACTGATTACTTCACATCTAGTTGAGTAGATATTTTTTTTACTAATTTTTGATGATTTTTGGTGATTTTTGGTGATTTTTTGGTGATTTTTTTAATGGACTCTGTGGGAACCCATACTCTGTAATAACCCATACTTTCGAGGTCCACCGAGGGTCATGGGTTATAACAGAGTTAACTGTAGTACTAGGTACTCACACCATTTGGCTGCTAGTGGTCTTATAGCAGACTCTCCAGTTGTATCCCTCAGGGGTTCTATTCAACTATAAATATTTGCTGGCTCTTGCTCAACACGTCCTACACTCCCCTTCCAAGTCCTTACAATATCTCTTTTGCCTTCCAAGGCCTTTCAAGATTGCCAAACCTTACAAAAACTTAGGGTCTTCCAAGGTCCTTCCAACATGACTCTCAAGTTTTGAGCTGCTTCCAAGGCCACGTGATCTTAAGGCCTTTCAAGGCATTCCAAGACCTTGGAAGCTTTCTTCCATCTTTCCTACACCCTCCCTGTGGATTTGCATCTGCACCTTTGTCAAGGAGCACCTGAACAATTGGGTCATGGCCTTTAGAGGCTGCTAAATAAAGTGCATTTCCATATTCCCCTCCCTGTGCATTTGGGTCTGCACCTTTGTCAAGGAGCACCTGAACAATTGTGTCATGGCCTCCAGAGGCTGCTGCCTGGAGTGCATTTCCATATCCCCCTCCCTGTGCATTTGGGTCTGCACCTTTGTCAAGGAGCACCTGAACAATTGTGTCATGGCCTCCAGAGGCTGCTGCCTGGAGTGCATTTCCATATTCCCCTCCCTGTGTGTTTGGGTCTGCACCTTTGTCAAGGAGCACCTGAACAATTGTGTCATGGCCTCCAGAGGCTGCTGCCTGGAGTGCATTTCCATATTCCCCTCCCTGTGTGTTTGGGTCTGCACCTTTGTCAAGGAGCACCTGAACAATTGTGTCATGGCCTCCAGAGGCTGCTAAATAAAGTGCATTTCCATATTCCCCTCCCTGTGCATTTGGGTCTGCACCTTTGTCAAGGAGCACCTGAACAATTGTGTCATGGCCTCCAGAGGCTGCTGCCTGGAGTGCATTTCCATATCCCCTCCCTGTGCATTTGGGTCTGCACCTTTGTCAAGGAGCACCTGAACAATTGTGTCATGGCCTCCAGAGGCTGCTGCCTGGAGTGCATTTCCATATTCCCCTCCCTGTGTGTTTGGGTCTGCACCTTTGTCAAGGAGCACCTGAACAATCGTGTCATGGCCTTCAGAGGCTGCTGCCTGGAGTGCATTTCCATATTGCCCTCCCTGTGCATTTGGTCTGCACCTTTGTCAAGGAGCACCTGAACAATCGTGTCATGGCCTTCAGAGGCTGCTGCCTGGAGTGCATTTCCATATTCCCTCCCTGTGCATTTGGGTCTGCACCTTTGTCAAGGAGCACCTGAACAATTGTGTCATGGCCTCCAGAGGCTGCTGCCTGGAGTGCATTTCCATATCCCCTCCCTGTGCATTTGGGTCTGCACCTTTGTCAAGGAGCACCTGAACAATTTGTCATGGCCTCCAGAGGCTGCTGCCTGGAGTGCATTTCCATATTCCCCTCCCTGTGCATTTGGGTCTGCACCTTTGTCAAGGAGCACCTGAACAATTTGTCATGGCCTCCAGAGGCTGCTGCCTGGAGTGGATTTCCATATTCCCTCCCTGTGCATTTGGGTCTGCACCTTTGTCAAGGAGCACCTGAACAATTTGTCATGGCCTCCAGAGGCTGCTGCCTGGAGTGATTTCCATATGCCCTCCTGTGCATTTGGTCTGCACCTTTGTCAAGGAGCACCTGAACAATTGTGTCATGGCCTCCAGAGGCTGCTGCCTGGAGTGCATTTCCGTATCGCCCTCCCTGTGCATTTGCATCTGCACCTTTGTCAAGGAGCACCTGAACAATTTGTCATGGCCTCCAGAGGCTGCTGCCTGGAGTGCATTTCCGTATTCCCCTCCCTGTGCATTTGCGTCTGCACCTTTGTCAAGGAGCACCTGAACAATCTTGTCATGGCCTCCAGAGCTGCTGCCTGGAGTGCATTTCCATATTCGCCCTCCCTGTGCATTTGCATCTGCACCTTTGTCAAGGAGCACCTGAACAATCTTGTCATGGCCTCCAGAGGCTGCTGCCTGGAGTGCATTTCCATATCGCCCTCCCTGTGCATTTGATCTGCACCTTTGTCAAGGAGCACTGAACAATCTTTCATGGCCTCCAGAGGCTGCTGCCTGGAGTGCATTTCCATAGCCCTCCCTGTGCATTTGATCTGCACCTTTGTCAAGGAGCACCTGAACAATTTTCATGGCCTCCAGAGGCTGCTGCCTGGAGTGCATTTCCATATCGCCCTCCCTGTGCATTTGGATCTGCACCTTTGTCAAGGAGCACCTGAACAATCTTGTATGGCCTTCAGAGGCTGCTGCCTGGAGTGCATTTCCATATGCCTCCCTGTGCATTTACATCTGCACCTTTGTTGAGCAGCAGTTGGCATATCTCCTGATGGCCATAATAGGCCGCCACAGTTAGCTCTTGACTATCTGGACATTCTGGAGCAAGTTCTAGGAGATGACTTGTTGTTTTTACGAGATTTGTTGAGGCTGCAACCCATAGAGGTGATGGAGAGTGAGGCCACATGTAAGAATCCCAAGGAGGAGAATCCCAGTTCTTTCTGTACTGTCGAGTGTGATATTTGCAAGTCTCTCCTAGAAACCTCACAATCTCATCCTTCAACTGCTCTTCACACCATTGAGCATGTACCAGACAATATTGGCAATATTGAAGAAGTTGTGGCCTGTTGTTGCTAGAAATTGCCTTTTCGTCCAAAAACTGCTCAAATTGCAGATATGTTAACAAGCTCCGTGTGATTTCAAGTTGTGCATCTGGAAATTGCTCAGCCTGGATTCTGTCCAGATACTCCTGGGTAGTAAAGTGCACAAGTCGGACCAGAGAACTGTGTTCTTCCACAATGATCAGACCAGCACAGACAGAAAGAATGACCCCAATTCCAGTCAATTTTTCATTGTCCAATTCTTTTGTTCCTGGTTCAATAGCTAGAGCCACACAAAGTTCTGAACTAGTCAATGGTCTCTTGGCATTGGCAACCCAAGTGAGAGCTGATTGGGCAATTTTCCTGTCCTCTCCACACTGTGCATTGATTCGGCTTATAGCATTCTTATAGGTGGCATCCAGATCTTTGGGCAGCCTTTCCAAAGCTTGACGAACTGCCTTAATATTGGCTGTTTTGCTCAGAGCTTCAATGTGAAGCTTGGCAAGCAAGAACCTGATATCAAAAATTGTCATATAATTATTTGCAATAAAACCTTACACTTACATGCCCTCTACACTATTGCAGATTTTTGAGGAAATTTCTCTGTGCAACTCTGGCTTGTCGCCAATGAGCTTGGATAGGCGCTGAGACTCCTGTACCTGTGTGTCCACATATGATAGAATGTCTCTATCATTTGCCCTTATCTCAAGAGTCATGGGATTCAAAAACAGTTTGCTTGGAGCAATATGGGGTCTTGACATAACCAACAGGTTGACAACTCCCAGATTGGTCAAGACTTTGGCTAGCCGACCCCACTGCTCCTCTGGATATTCATCCACCCCATCAAGGATGATGTAAACCTCTTTGAACCTGATAAGTGTCGAGGGCAAAATTTTCCAGATGTCTTCATGTGATGGCCTTGTCTTCTTCTCAATGTGATGCTCATATAGCTCAAGAGCAGAACCAAGAGGTTTTTTCCAGATAAGCTGTCTCCAGAGTCCTGCAAGCAGATTGTCTAGGGTTTGTATCTGAGTCTCCTTGTGGTTGAAATAGATGCATGCCACTCCAAGGTCCATGTTCTTTGACTGGGCAGTCAGATGGTCCACTACAAGAGAGCTAAGGTTTCTTGGATCAGCATAAATCAATCAGCAGGATTGAGACCCACGCAAGAATGGTTTTCCCAGCACCAGCTGAATATTTCACTAGTCAGGCTGAGATACTGATCACAAGGTTCAGCTACATACGTATTCCAGAGCACCATAGAATTCCCCCAGGGTTTGATTTCCAGTCCTTGAATTTAGGGTCATCAAGCAGCCATTGTCCAGTTCCTTGCTGGCGGGTCTTGGAAATATCCTGTTGTCGAACAAAGAAATTGAGTGGGGACAACCATTCAATTATTGCATCCCGTTTTGCAGCTATTGAGTGTTCAATCTCTGAATCAATACACAGCCTGAGCCTTTACCTTCCATCTCATTCCTTTGAGCAAGAAGATCAGGACCATACTCTTGAAAGAAAGACACAAATGTACCAGATTTCTGTTTCTTTCTGGCCCCCTATCATGAAGAATGTTCAGTTATAAATAGATAGCATGAGGAAGGGAGAGGCTTTACCAGTATACAGATTTCCAACTCTCTTGATATGCAGAGTGGGCCCCTGTCCTATACCCCCGGGACCACCTGTACCTTGTCCATGGCCCTCTCCACCTGGGCCACCAGACCCTCCTGGCAAAAATCAATGATGGTGTCAATGTCTGACCAATACCAACACACCATGGACACATATTGTCCCGGGATCGTGAGACATTATTGCTAATATGAATTGTTCACTCCTGAGGGCGTGTATCTGGACAACACCATGTCAGACATCAGCAAAGGTGATGCAAAGAGCAGATCTAACAGGCAAAGAAACAGTGAGAAGGCTAGAGGGCTAGAGAGGATATGGAAGCAGAACACAAGGGACACTGCTACCGCGTGATGGGAGAAGATCTCAGAAACACACCGGAACTTGAAGGACAGCACGCACGTTCGCACGATGATTTGCCGGGATGATCGGATAAAGACTCACCTCGTTCTCGGCAAAGGTTAACTCTAGCCTCGGTTTAGCAGTATATTGGTGGATTTAAATCTCCACGGAATAAAGAAAGCAAAGGATCATCACATGTTGGACACTGCCAGTCTCACCGACCTTGCAGACCTCTTGCCAGCGAAGTGCAGACTCGAGACGTATCACTTCCTGTCAATCATTTACTTCCAGGACTCGTGGCATCACTGTGGTAATGACCTGCCAACTCTTCCTTGTTCACACTGGCGTCCTTTTCCCCAGCAGCGTGTGAGTCAGCATGCGCGAGGCGCAGGCGTACCTCTGATGTGCACGGACGGTTCGGTAGACGATTGCCCACTATATATCTTTGAAGCTGGATCCATCGATTTGCGGCCGAAGACCCCACTTATATTAATTAATAATTTGACATGAAGTTGACGTCGGGCCCGGATCGAATCCGCCTGGAGATGCTGTGTAGGATGCCCAACTAGTTTTTTTAAAACGTCCCTCCTAGATTCGTCACCACTCTGCCTACGGCCAGTTTCATTCTCGCTAGCTCAAGTCTACCGAAGGTGATGAGCTCGATACCTTCCCCTCAGACGACGAACTTTGCACCATTTTCCCTGGCTGTCGAGAGAACACTGAACACGAGGCGAACACAAGGCAAACACGAGGCGAACTCGAAGTCTTGAACTCATCACATTATGAGGGTTCCCCCGGTCGGATCATCCCGCGCTTTTCTCGAACGCTGTCGCTGCAACCGTCGGCGCTGAGCGTGCACGCCCTCCCAGGCTGACATAAGCACAAGATCCCGACTGCGACTGGGAGCGTGTCGCGCGCTGCGGACGGCGCCATCGCCGTCCCGGCACAGTCGATTGCCTTGCGTTCGCGCCACGATGACACTGCCACCGGCTCCGTACTCTTCGCGGCGCTTCGGCTCGCTGCACACGCGAGCGCGGGGTGCACCGTCGAGCGACGAGCACAGACTTACACCGACGTTCATGCAAGGTTTCGTTTGCTTGCGCTGCTCACACCCGCGCCGTCCCCGAGCGTGACCGTATGCGCGTGTGTAGCGTGCGCTGCTCGACCGGCCTGTGCCTCGCTCTCGCGAGCTGCTTCGAACCCGGCGTCGTCTCGTCCTCGCGCTTCTTCACGAGGTGCGGCTACGTGCGGCGCGTGTCTATTCAAAAGCCACATCTGCGTCTACATCCGCTGTCGTGTCGCGCCCCGCCTGCACGTCCAGCGCCTGCGGGCGTGCCTGCGCTTCGCTTCTCCTCTGCGCAGAGGCCGTGCGTGTATGCGCCCAGGATCCATTTAAACGGATTGCGCACGCGCGCGAGGGTGTCCTTGCGCTGCGCCGTTCCGCCTTGAGCTTGCGCGCCGTCCGCTACTTCGCTCCCCAATGGATTCCTATTCGCATCCCATCTCCTTACTTACTTATCTATGCATCTATTCTACTGTTATCGTCATAAACTTTGTATTCGTTGATAATCGAACGTAAGGGTAGCGCGAAGGAAAAGTGAAGCGAAAAAGGCGGAAAAAAGTAAAACGCCCAAGGATAAGGTGGTACCACGTCTGCCGCAACGTGCTCCACCAACCGAGTAACGCAACCACGCCCGTCGACCTGCGCGCATAGGGAAATCCGCTCGCCCCGCACAAAAAACCACCGAGGTAACCCCACAAAAGAAAAAAAAAAACAGCGAGGGGCGAGGACCTGCCAGTGCGAGGCTCGAGTGACACGAAGCAATAGCCCAGATGCCCAGATGAGTATACGCATAAGCATAACGGCCGCAGGGTAAGCATACATTGAGCGCTATCGCAGTGCCCACTCAGAGGCCAAGGTAGACGCGGTCCCGGGCGAACACGCCTGGCGGCCGACGCAGCGACCCTGCGCGGAAACTAAGCCCGAGGCGGACCCGGGTGAGGGAGTATCGCGGCGCCGAGGTCGCCCCCTGCCCAAATCGTGCATGTTGGCGTCGGCGCGGCCACTATCGCGGAGGCCGAACGGGGCCACCCTCTACCGAAAGCGGCTCACTCTCGCGCCAACCCAACTTCCAACTTCCGACCTCCGACTTCCGACGCGGTCGGGGCTCAGGGCACTCGGGGACTCGGAGCAGATGCGGGCCCAACTTAGACGCCATGAGCGGGTCCGAGTGCGGTTACCATCGCGGAGTGCGGAGACCTAGCCCCAGTCCGAGGGCGCGCACGCCTGAAAGGGGCAATCTAGGCTAGACGCAACCCACGGACAATCGAGCCAAAAAAAAAAAAAAAAAAGAGGGTGGGACGAAAGAAAAAAGAAAAAGAGAGATGTTAAGCCAAAACGAGGCGAATACGAATGCGAAAAAAGAGAAAACAACGCAGAAACGAAATCCAAAACCAAAATAAAAAAAGACACCCAGTGAGGAGAGTGGCACACGACCGCGCCCAAAAATGGCACACGACCGCACGGAGGTAGATCGGTCGCTGTGCGGCGGGGGCATACGTGTCGAGTCGATCGCGCCATAGCACGATCACCCCATTGCCAGCAGTCAGAGACAGGGGCAGTGTCTTATCGCCACCCGACTCGGGAGATGACAGACGAGGGAGAAGGGAAGGGAGGCGAAACACGGGGCTGTCTCGCAGAGAGAGGAAAGGAGGAGAAACAGCCGGAAGGAAGGAGGAAAGGAGGAATAACAGCAAGGGATGGATGGGGACGCACATAAGAATCGCAACAGTCGCGACGTCAATGAGATACAACGTGAGCGCAAAGTTAACGCCGAGGATGTACCACAGCGTGCCGTTCGTGCCCGTCTGCAATAGCAATACCACAAAAAATTAGCCATAGGATAAGGATGAGGATGAGGGAGGGAGTACGCACCCGCTCACTCTCGCGCATAAGGAACCCCAGCAGCCGCTCATACACCCGCTCAACAGCAGGCACACGCAGCCTTACCACGTCCGTCGGCGCGATTACGGCCAGCGCGGACCACAGCACGAGCGTCACCGCGCGCGCGGACATGCTCGGCGTCAGATACAGTCCCAGCGTTATGAACCCTGCCTATAAAATCCCAAAATCAGCACTTTGTTCTTCTCTCGAGTGATAGAAAAAAAAAGTGGATACCACCACACGCACCGATAGACGAATGAAACCTTTCTCGGTCTCTCCCAGTCAATCTTCCCCTCCGTCTCCGGTGCATCCATCGTCGCGCGCTGTTTCCCGTGTCGCCGGTCAGCCCTCAGCGCCTCAGCCACCTCGCTCTCCTCCGGGTCGTCGTCCGTGTCCGTCTCGACGACGGCGTGCCCTAGCCCCTCGAGCGTGCGTATCACTTTCCTCGTGACGCCCTTGACACCGGCGGCGGGGGATGGGCTGGCAGAGGAGCGGCGGCGGGGTACGGGTGGAGGGGATTGACTGCTTGTCGAGCCGGGCATCTAGTAGTGTTACTAGTTGCAGGGGATTTGCGCAAAGGCTAAGAAGAGGAGGAGCGTCACACCTGTCACATAGACGTGACTCATTTGAAATGGATTCCTCTTCTCTTCAACCATGTCGGGTATTCGACTGAGTTAGGGTGTTAGAGACCGCCGGGTGGCACAGCGTAGTGCAATTCTTTCACTCTTTGCTAAACTATTTTAGTTTAAAGAAGGTGCGTCTGCTGAACTTCGAGTCCTCACAACCCACGATTATGCAGAAGATCCCCGTTCGATTCGGGGTCGGGCGATAACGCACTGATGGTTGCGTTTTTTTTTTCGCTCTTCGACTGCTTCTACTAGGAATGCCTCAAGTTTCCCATTTTCGACCTTTTCACGCCATTTATTTTACTCACTCCCAAGTCCAATTTCTGGACAAGCAGTTCAACACGTTGGCCGTGAGTCGAGTCGTGTGACTCGAAATGGATTCCTCTTCTCTTTAACGATGCTATGTATTCGACCCAGTTAAGGTGTTGAATACCGCCCGGTGGCACAGAGTTGTGCGTCTGCTGAATTTGAAGTCTTGGAATGATTGGATTATGCAGAAGACCCCCGTTCGATTCGGGGTCGGGCGATAATACCAGTGGTTTCACTTTTCTGACCTTTTTCCCTCTGCCATTTATTTTACTTATTTTACTCGCTTTCGATTCCAATTTCTGGATAATCAAATGAACAGGCTCACAATGTTCTTGGCTCAGTGGATTCCACTAAATGATCTCGAGCTGGCTGATTTAAACTCACACCTAACTCACACCAGTCTAGGTTTGCCCTAATAAATCCAAGTACACAGCTAGGTATAATATCACCCGGTCGCACATGGCGTGTATCTGCCAATCTATTGAAATGTGGGGCTAGCGTTCTGCAGAAGACCTCCGTTCGATTCGGGGCCGGGTCATGAGTCATTGCAAGGGCTTTTTTTTTTGGTTATCCCAATTTCTTGCATAAATCTTTCCTATTCAACGGCAGCCGCTCGCTGCTAAACAGCACAACTGTCTTCCGCAGATAGCTCTCGTAAGTGCCATTTCTCCACAACGTTTCTGTGGCCGATATTGCTATTAATTTCAACCACGAATTTCAACCACCGCCAGCTCAGCTTCGCACGTATAAATCCAAGTACACAGCGAGGGATAGTACCACCCGGTCGCACATGGCGTGCATCTGCTTACAATACTGTCATCGAAGCAGATTTAAAAGCAGAAGACCCCCGTTCGATTCGGGGCCTGGTGATTGCTTGGTTCGGATGGATTTTTAGCAACCGTTTCTCGCACATAAAACAGGCATGAACCAAGAGCGACTCGCTGTGAATGTCATTCCCCACAACATGTCTCAGGCTGATTTCAAGCACCACCAGTCCAAGTTTGCTGGCATAAATCCAGGGAAACAACCATGTACTTATAATATGACCCGGTTGCACATGGTGTGCATCTGCCCAATCTTCGAGTTTCCGGCCTTGCGAGCAGAAGAGCCCGTTCGATTCGGAGCTGGGCGATGAATACGCGTAGAGGTGTCTTCTTTCACACCTCGACAGCTGACTGAAGTTTCTGTACTTGCTATTATCTGCGACTGCTTAGTGGGCCACCATCGCCTTTTTGACCTCGAGCCCAAACGTAAAATGCGGTAAATACGGTTATATGGGGTCTAGCACGAAGGTATTCATCCTGTGAGTGAGTTGACATAGTTTCCGCGAATTTACACGATGGTCTCTCGACCTACGGAATTTTTTGTTCCGGCGGTTTCCTAAAACAGCAAAAACAGCTTAGTGGGCCACCTCCTCGCATCGTTCATTTGGACTGATATCGGCTGTCACAATGTATCCCAAATCATTAAGGACATCCAATTTCAATATTCTATACAATAGCAGAGCACTTCCAAGGTATATGAGCACCTTAAATATTTCCCTTTGAGCCAAGGAAAAGGGGTGAAATCGCTGTGCGCACAGAATGGCACACTCTGCAAAGCACAGAGTGCA
>JARJLF010001411.1:0-79128 GCA_029378395.1 Mycena leptocephala | reverse complement strand
CTCCAGAAGAATCATGTGGTCTTTGGAAGTAATATGCCGTCAACTTGAACTACTGTAGTGAGTAATATGCTGTCAATTAGCAAAGTCACTGGCGGCCACCGATGGCCACCACTGGTTGCCGGCGGCCGTTGGCGGACGCTGATGGGCGTTGTGCGTTGTGTACCACTGACCACCGGAGATCATCGGGCTCCATTTGCGTTTACATCCACTGGATTCCATCGTATACAGTATTGCTGTATTCCACTTAGACTCGGTGTTACCAGTCTGCCCTACAACGGTGATCTTAGTGCAAGGACTATGCCGCAGGCAGACTGGTACAACTCGGGACATGTCAAAGGGCTGAGCCCGGAGTTTGAGATTCTTAAGTGGTGCCGATCATGCCGTCAAGTTATCTTCGGTGATCTCGGTCCGAAAAGTGACTTTCTCAATTAATATCGCCCTGCGTGTTTGGCCCACCCACGGATTTGGATGGAAATTTTGAGTAGACATGAATGAAGCTATGTACATTCCATTCGCATCTTGAGCTTTGACCAAGACAAAGTAATAAGATTTGAGTCCAGTACAAGCAAGATCAAAGATTTCAAACTCCGGGCTCAGCCCTATGACATGTCCCGAGTTGCAGTCTGCCTACGGCATAGTGCTCGCACTCAGATTTGCCGTAGCGCAGACTGGTCATGAGTCTAGATTCCACTGCAGACTGTTCAATACGTTCAGGGCCATATGGCCATGCCCCAATGAGGAAAATATGCCATGTTGGCGCCCTTTTCGGTGCTTTTTTATGTGTGTTTTCGACACAGACTCGGAGACGCTGAGCAACTGAACTGTTGACTCAGCGGCTTCGAGTCACAGCTGTGGCAGATGATAGATGCGAACTACGACCTCTTCATTCACATTGTGATGGTAAGCGACGGGAGATTAACAAAGATTGTTACACAAACATATCTCACATAATGCATTACTGAAAATTATCAGCTACTGTAACAGATCTGATGAGTGTAACCTATCACCAGGGAAGGAGACCGAAGTTAAGTTAGTTGGCGGCTGAAATCCAACTTGTGATGGAAGATAGGCTGCTCGGAAGCCATGAACTCATGTTACCATGCTCTAAGAAACAGTAAAGTGGTAATGCCTGTGGTTTCCGGGTGAGAGGCTGAGATTACATGAGTTGCCTTCCTTCTTTACCAATCGTAGGCATCACTGGTATCCGACGATTCACGCTGGAATTCACTGAGATCCACTGGACTGCGATGTAGTTCGTTGGTGAAAGTGCCACAATGTACCAAATTACATGAGAATGCAGTGGGAATCAGTGTAAACCTGGAACCAATGGAAAAACCTTCGAAGGATGGTCCTGGAATCGTGCTCACCAAAAGCGCGATACCAGGAAGATAATAAAGAAACGAGATCACACGAGAATGAAATAAGACCCGTTTCCGGGAGTCGGCGTTGGTTGTCTTAGCTAGCAAAATACAAGGGAGAAGATGGTAGTACGAGAGAGAGAGAGTGTCTAATTGTCCGTGTTTGTATCTGAGTCCATACGCAAATAGTAAGTGTTGTAAGCAGCATGATTACACCCCTCCCCTCCCTGAAAAATCGAGCATACCTCGTGAACCGGGGGGGGGGGTCGAATAGCATTTAAGTGTCTGTGTTAGTAGTTGGTAAGTCAATCTGTGCAAGCCAACGGTCCAATGCTTCGCATTCAGCTAGTTCTCGACCTGGAAGCCAGCGAAGGTCTTCGTTGCCATGACCTGACCATTGGACGAGGTATTGTTTACCACGTCCTCGTTTGCGCTCGTCAATAATTTTATCGATGAAGAATTCCTCATGCCCGTCTGCAGTGGTGATAGGGCCGGGGCGGGTGAGTTCCCGTTCGGGAAACAGCTCAGCGTCATTTTCATGGTAGGGTTCTACCTCCGAGGTGTGGAACACGGGGAAAACATTTGGTTGTGTCGTCATGTCTAGTGTGATTGTTGAGCATTCTTTGTGCACCGCCGTGATTGTGTATGGGCCGTCGAAACGGGGCATGAATTTGGCGCAGCGGCCCTCCTTGCTCCGGAGATACATGCTCCGCCTGTGCTCAGTTGTAAGCCTGACACGTTGCCCCACTTGGTAGTCGGGATCAGGCCGTCGGTCCTTATTGGCATTGGCAGCTTGTAAGAGCTTAGCCGCGAGTAGGTTGTCCCTTGCTTCAAGGGTATCATTGGTAAGTTGGTTGACAATGTCTGCGGCTGCTACGTCCTCAGCTTCCACTCCGGTGTCTGGTGTCACAAGTGGAGGAATGAGACGAGGAGATCGTCCGGTCTTCAGTTGGAATGGTGAATAACCAGTTGACTTGTTGATCGTGTTCATAATGTGAAATCGGACGCGTGGTAGTGCTCGGACCCATCCCTTCTGGTTGCGGGCAACATGGAAACGAAGGCACTGGTTGAGGGTTTTGTTTGTCCGCTCACTGCAGCCGTCGGTTTCAGGGTGGAAGGCCGTTGAGAGTTTAAGCTTAACTCCCGTCAATTTGTGTAGTGCTTTCCAAAATTTGGAGATGAAGAGTTTGTCGCGGTCTGAGATAATTTCTAGCGGAAGACCATTTTCGCAGTACCAGGTGTCGAAAAACACGAGAGCAAAGTCTTCTGCAGTGGCATTGTTCGAGTTGGAGCAAGTTGGACATCAGTACCAAGGCGGTCGGTAAAAGGTTGCGATGCAGTTATAGCCAGCCTCTTCAGGCAGTGGTCCGACGAAATCGATCCCGACAGAGTCGAATCGGTTGTCAGGTACGGGAAGTGGGTGAAGCGGACCTGAGGTTTTGGAGGTCCTCGACTTGTGTCTCTGGGCAGTCTGCGCAGGAAGGATGTATGCGGATTCGAGGTCCTTCCGCATGTTTGGCCAATAATAAGCATCTCGTAGTGACCCGTATGATTTCTCAAAGCCAAAATGGCCGAGGGAGTCGTGTGCTAGGCGGAACAGGTGTTCGCGTATATGGCCAACGCGTGGGATCATAAGGCGGGAGCCGATGTACCATAGGCCATCCTTGTTGATGATGCCAGGAATACTCTCGGTGACTGAGGTGAATTTGGAGCACCAAGGGTCGGTGGTGTATCCACTGCGGATGGAATTAAGTAGCTCAGCGTCCACAGCTACTGACATTATTGTGCAAATCGGTTTCATCGTTGGTTCTCGGATGTGGGTAACCGCAAGGCAATGGGCAGCCATCAAGGGTGTTGCCTCTGTTGGACAAGCAAGGGAAGTAATCGTGTCACAATCATCGTCGCAAGGTGGGGCTGAGTGCAAGTCTGCCTCGGTGCTGTCCTCAAAATCGGTTCTAGAGAGGCATCCGCTACGGTGTTTGCCTCGCCTTTCACGTATACAATTTTTGTATCGAACTGTGACATGAATTCCATCCAGCGTGCCTGTCGACGAGATAGGTCGCGCTGGGAATGGAAGTTCTCTAGCGTTCTGTGGTCGGTGTAGACATGGATAGTGCTGCCGATCAGGTCGGCGCGCCACTGGCGTAAGGCTCTGATAATTGCAAGTAGTTCTTTTCATGGATAGGGTAATTGAGCTCAGCTCCTTTGAAGGTGCGCGAGTCAAAGGCCACTGGCCGCGCTGTTTCCCAGGTTTCCCCAAAGGAGAGTACAGCACCAGAGCGTTTGTCGCTCGCGTCGGCGGTAACAAATATTTTGTTATTTCCCATGTTTTCATGGTCAATGGTAGTCAGGCAGTCAGCACTGTAACAATAGCCTTGATCTGGTCGAACGCGAATTGGTGTTCGCTGTCCCACTCAGGGAATTTCTTATCGGCTGCTTTGGTAGTCAGGCGGTGTAGTACTGAGGTGTGGTCGGCGAGATTGGGGAGGAATTGGGCAACGTATCGAACGAGGCCAGAAATGCACGGACATTGGTCGAGGATTTTGGTGTTGGCCAATTCACAATTCTTTCAACTTTGCTCTGGTCTGCCTCAATGCCGCGCTGGGAAATGCGGTGTCCGAGGAAGGTAATCTCGTCGCAAAACAATTTAGTCTTCTTTGGGTTGCAATATAGCGAATTCTTTTGAGCGCGTCAAAAATGAGGCGGACATGGTGTGCATGCTCCGCTTCATCCTGTGACCAAATGACAATGTCATCGAGGTATATATGGCAGATTTTGCCAATGTATTCGCGCAATGCCGCGGTGACACGGCGCTGTTGTACTGCAGGTGCATTGCGCAGACCCTGCGGCATTACCAACCATTCGTACAGGCCCAGGGGCGTGCTAACGGCGGTGTATGGTACGGAATCTGGGTGTAGTCTCGTTTGGAAAAAACTGTCTGTAAAGTCAATAGTTGACCAAATCTTTCCCTTGGCACAATCGGCCAGAATGTCGTCGACGCGGGGGAGGGGGAAAACGTCGTGCACGGTGTTAGAATTGATATCCCGGAAGTCATTCACCCAGCGTGGAAGTGCTGACTTGTCTGCTTTGGGAATCAAGAAGGCTGGCGAGGCGAATGGGGAGTTTGAGGGACGAATACGTCCTGCATCAAGATGCTTCTGGATGAGTTCATGCCATGCCTCTTTGTACTTTCGAGGGCTCTGGTAGCTGCGCTTGGACAGAGTCTTATACGCGTCTTTTATTTTAATTTCACATAGGACGTCGGTAGGTAAATTGTCCACGTGGGGAATAACCTCAAAGATAGGCTTATATTCCGCTTTGAGGTCTTCGCCGAGCTTGTGTCGACGTTCCTTCTCGGCCAGAACTTCGATACGTTCGCGTATGGCGGCGATGACATTGACCTCCCGGACTGTTTCAAACAGGTTGGCGTCCGTGAGAGTTTGTAAGCGGGCCGCGCAGACTGTATGTAATTCTTTTGCCATCGTTTGTGGTCGGCCTTTGTTTTCTTAAGGCGTTCACGGAGCCTTGGCTTAGGCGGGGGTGGAGGGGAAGGAATAACAGGGTCAAGCAGGTTATAGTTCGTTCGCTTATCAATTACAGTTCCATCGCAGTGGTCAACAACGATTGAGTTACGTTTCAAGAAAGGTAATCCTAGTATTACATCTGTACAAAGGTCTGGCGCAATCAGGGCGCGTACAGCATTTGTTTCGTATGAAAGGTCTTTCGATAAGGCTTTGAGTTTCACCCATTCCGTCATTGGCGGCGGGTCGGCACTATTTGTAAAGGCGGCTGATACAGGTACGGGTTCGTGCAAAAGGTGGCGGCGGAGACCGAGGCGGTCGGCAACGTCCTGGTGTATCAGAACTAAGCCTGAACCGTTATCAATTAGCCCGCGTACTTGAACGGGAAGGTTTGACATGGGACCTTCCATGCGGAAGTCTCAGATCAGTGGGGTTCACTCACGTTCGAGTCAACGCTGCTGTCGTTCGGGTCATCGACGGGCGCGAAACCGGCCGCAGCGACAACCGCGGCGACGGGCACGGGTTTAGCCTTGATGCCGTATTTTGCGCGTTGGTCAGCGGTGAGAGCGGCAGCGGCGGCGTCGACGGTGGCTTGCGACACCGGCTTGTAGTTCGTAGCGTTCGGCCATGGACACGTCTTATCCTGCGCGTCCGCGTGGTCGACGAAAGGTTTGCGGCAGCGGCTGCAGCCGTGGTTGCCTGTAAGCAGCGCGCGTTCGTCCTCGGTGAGCTTGGGACAACGTTTACCGTTGCCCGACGCGTTGTTCGGGGTGGATGAGGAGGAAGCGGAAGGTCCAGACGGGGGTGCGTTCTCGTCGCGCTTGCGTTTCTGAGGGCGCTCGTCATTGGTGGTAGTTTTGGTGCGCTCGCGCTTTGCGCGCTCGTCTGCGATCGCGTGGAGTTCCTTGATGCGGCGAATGCGGATGTTGTCGCGCCGCTTGACGATCTCGCACCACTCTTTGTATTTGGTGGTGTCCGTGACCTTGCCTTCGTCAGCGACGTCGTCGGCGAGGTCGGTCGTCATATTGGTCTCAAGCAGGGTGCGGAGGCCCGCGTCGTCAAGATGGTGGGGGGTGTTCAGCAAGAAGGAGTTAAGGCGTTCAACGGAAGTGAGGAAGGCGAGGAAGGGTTCAAGCTTGTCTTGTTTGCGGCTATTGCGCTCCTGCTTGAGGGTGCGCTCCCAGTCGCTGGGCAGGAGGCGCTCACGGATCAAAGCCATGAAGGCCTTGAAGTCGAGAGCACTGGCTGCGGTGCGCTCGTCATCGTTGTCGAGCCAGGATGTGATACGATAGTCTCTAAAGCATCCGATCACGTTGGCGACCTGTTTGTCGGTCGCGATGGACTTGAGAGTAAAGTAGTTGGAGCAGTGGATCTCCAGCTGGCGCAGTTGGCCCTGGGAGGTCTCACCCTCATGCAAAAGCGGGAGTTTTGTTGGCGGGAGATCAAGGGTAGCGGCGCCGGAGGTGGACATTGCGTGGTGACGTGTGGGGAGAGCGGGGGAGGAGTCGGTTGTGTCCGAGTCGTGGGCCGCTGGGGAGCGAACGGGGGTTGTTGGCTGAGACGTCGTTGTTGACGCGGTCGGGGGTAACGGTGTCAAGGGCGAGTCTACTTCGGTGGTGGGCGACGGCGGGAGTGCGGGGAGTGACGTGGCTATGGGCGTCGGCGTTGCTGCCTTGGCTTGGCCGCGGGTCTGGAGGGAGAAAGGCACGGAAGGCTGTCGTCCCGCCAGCGTTATTTGCTACGTGGCAGGGTGTGACGTGGCGTGTAGCGGGACCTGTGTACGGTCTCGTTGAGTAAGGTACGCCTTCGCGGGGCGTGGGGGAGAGGTATGGGGGTGGTGTGTGAGGTTGTGCGGGGTTTGTGGGTTGTGGTTGTGACGATACGCTGGTGCCTAGAGGACGGCTTGGAAGGGCTCGTCACTAGGTGCGCACGACGGGGTGTAGCACGAGGCTGGTCGCTCTGAGTGACTCAGGCTGCCTCGGCGGGGTTGCGTTCTCGGACGTTCAGCTTCGCGCGAAGGCTCGGCAGGCGTAGGAGAGTACGCGAGGTGGAAAGGGTGGATATTTCAAAAAAAATGGAATCGTGCTCACCAAAAGCGCGATACCAGGAAGATAATAAAAGAAACGAGATCACACGAGAATGAAATAAGACCCGTTTCCGGGAGTCGGCGTTGGTTGTCTTAGCTAGCAAAATACAAGGGAGAAGATGGTAGTACGAGAGAGAGAGAGTGTCTAATTGTCCGTGTTTGTATCTGAGTCCATACGCAAATAGTAAGTGTTGTAAGCAGCATGATTACAGTTGGAGGCAAATTACCTTGCATTTGCATCCATTACCGTAGGGTTTGGATCATATGGATGCTTCGATTCATTCACAGATAGACGTCGTAAAACATATATTCATGCATATCTATATAGGTACAAATAATATTTATGTATCTACATACATGAGCTCGAGTAAACGAATCGACGCGAGACTTGTTTACCAAAGTCTGCAGGAACAATGAACATGCGAAATAAGGCAGATCTGAGTTGAAATGTACCGCGGTGAGAAGGGTCAGCGTCCCGTGCATGACGGGTTCGCGAGGTGTCATCTATCACACAGGGAATATGAAACAAAGGCAATAATGAAGGATATCAGACGCACTGGCTGCATAGGGAGTTGCCCTCAAACTTAGAACTTTGCGGCATCTGTGTCAGAGTGTCACCGGATGACATCGTGATGCGACCAACATACGCACACTTCAAGCACAGTTCTGGAACACGGGAAGGTGGTAGGGTCAATGGATACCAACCTTGGGGACTAGGGTGATAAGTTACTATACACACCTTGCACATGGAAGGGGAACAAGGCCGCCGCAATGTGGAACGTGCATCGCTCACGGCACTAGAAGACTGATGAGCCTGGGCGTAATAAATCTAAAGACAGTCACAACGAAGACAGACAAAAAAAATCGGGGCGTACCAAGTTCCGTTACAATCCACTACATTTCTTCCTTCTTCCCGTCAATAAATCACTATGCAACGCACACGGGCGTGGGTTGAGGGCCACGGAAAGCTCAGACAAACATGAGTACGCAAATGGGGAGGGAATGCGAATGAACGCACCATTCGAGCGATAAACAACTGTCATCGCGGTGCTGTCGGCCTATGGCTAACTCGAGAGGCGGTAAGAGCGAAGACATATGAAGGTGGGGGAACGACGGAGTGAGTGGAGGGGAAGAGAGCCTAGGATCAGAATATAAGGAAGCTGCCCAAGCTAGTTCAAGTTGGTAGGCTCGAGAGGGAACAAAGTCGTGGTAGTGCGAACACAGGCGACGCACGTTGGATGGCTTGAGAGCATCTCGGTGTGTGAATATGAAAGTACTTGCTCAAGGAGGGATTAGCGCGAACGGGGAGAAGCAGCAGAGACTCGAGGAGATGGTGGTGGGAGGAAAGAAAGACGCGTTGACAGCAAGATCAACAATCCGGAACCAACCTCCTGTTAGTTCACGTGATGGTTTCATCGTCTGATCCGACGGGCGGATTGGCGGCCCGCTCGGCTACGGACTTGGTATTTTGAATCTTGCCTCCGATAAACCTGGTCCAAGCAGAACTCATGGGCCGCATATATCAGCAGGTGAGATACTCTAAGCTCGGACGCGTCCCCGCGGGCAACCCAAGTGATCACTGCTTGCGAAGACGTTGCAACCTTTGCCTCTGAGTCGTGATATTTTACTCAAAGACTCGGAAATATCAGCTGAAATTTCAAATAGCGTTAACCGGATAAGAAGATTGATAACTGAGTAATTGATTTATGAACCATGCTCTATCATAAATCATGCTTTCATGAGGTTGGAAGTTTTCAACTGCGATGGAAATTCTTCGTGCTCATTTCGAACTTTTGAACCCTACCGTCAACAATTTCCGGATTCGGACTTTGGCGTTGAACTTTTCCAAGCTCGTTACACATATTTTGGTTGCCGTTGGTCGGCCTCATGCCATGCGGGTCAATCACAATAATGAAGATTGACTCAATCTCGGCTTTTCAACTGAGAATAAAGGTGCAAGCTACCTCTACGGCGGGTACCAGAGAAGGGCTTCACCGCTTCAGGCCCGGGCTTCGGGCTTGCAAAATTTCAAGCCCGAGCCCTGGGCCCGCTCAGGCTCTGTGTCGGGCCCAGCCCGGCTTGGCCTTACCAGGTCCAGGCTTGGCCTGGCTTCGGGCTTGAGGCCAAGCCCTGAACATCACTAGTAGGAGTGGAAGAGGAGGGGTGAGGCTGTGCAAATATCTCCACGTGACGTATGTCGCGCGTAGGGGACAGCCAAATATGGGACAATAATGGATTGCCTTTGAATCCTGGTCCGCAAGAATAATCAGTCTGAACATATGGGGGAGAAGGGTTGTTATCGCTACAGCAACCTTGACGAGTGAAAGCCTTTGTGTGCCTTAACAATTGCAACGACTGCACGAAATCACACTGGATGAAGAGTCCTGTCAAGCAAATCCTGGGTACGACAATTTCCCGCATCATTTGCAGTTCCCCCAGTTACTAGCAGCTGTTTCCACTGAGCCGCGAATATCGAGCGATGGGCCAGCATTGTCAAAAGAAATTGATTTGATTCAACATATGCACAGACCTGAGGAAAGTCAAGTCTGAGAAATGCAGGCTGACATTGCGATTCTTGGGAATCCAAGAGTTTATTATTATCGTCAGGGCTCTTTGGATAACACGAGAGGGAGAAAATATAATTCGGCATCTTTAACGTACACAACGGACTTGGATAATGAAGGGCCACAAATTATACGGGTATCACGAATTCAACTCGGAACAGGAGATGTCGCATTTAATACGCGCTCCACCTCTGTCCAATCTTTGTCTCCTGGAGAATCCAATAAATACCTTCATAAGAGCGATGAACACGTCGCGTTAGTTGAGTTTTAACACTTGAATAGCATCGCGTACCCACTTGTCAGCTACATGCAGATGTCCCAGGACCTTTCATAGAAGGGTCAACCAAAAACTCGCAAATAACTGAAGATCTGACCTGAAGTACAATAGAGAGCTTGCGCAAAAGCCGCACGAGCTGCATGCGGTTTTTGGGTATTGCGCAAAATTACAAGGTTTTTGCCGTGTCCCCTCTATGTTTTTGTGAGTTCAATGCTCCCTCCGGTCTCTGAGACACTGTATTGCATTCATCCAAATGGGTATCTGGTCAATCCAGCTCCACTCAGACTTCCTACACTTTTTGCGTCTCGCACACAGCAATTGAGGCACAATGAGATTTCTTCACCCACCTGTACTTTTCCTTGTATCTAACTACCTTTCCATTGACTTGATTTCTCAGTAACCTCAAATTTTATTCCACATGCGGCTTCGCGCAATGCCCAAAAGCCGCATGGCTCGTGCAGCTTTTGCGCAAGCTCTCTAATATCCACTTGCATGTTCAGGAATAGGCTGAGATCCTGCGACAGAAACTTCGATTTTTTTTGGGATATGCGGAGCAAGTCGAAGAGTTCCATGGTCACGGCGTTGAGTGTGAGCACTGAGAGAGATCAGATATACATTGACCAGAAGGTAACATCGACTAACAGCTCTCAGGAGTCCTAGCGGGTACCAACGGTTCCAGAAATTTGCCGGAGGGACTGTGCATCGTAAAAGGGAGTACAGACGTTTCCGAATCGACCTCCGACTCGGACATTCCAGGATTGTCAGGATTTGCGAGTACCATCGATGTCCATTTCTGGGTGTCAGTATCAGTATAAAAGCAAAGCAAAGATGTGTAGGGAGTCATTGTGTTTCTTGAATGCAGAGCGCTCCGAGCCTGGTGTGTTGTGAGTCATGAGTCACCACAGACGCTACCAGTCTGGACAAAACAATGGCAGAAGGACCAGGTGGAAGATGCATGCGCCATGAGTCAAAATATGGAATGCAAGCCGTGGTCAGTGAGCAGTCGTTGAACTAGAGCGAAACACAGCTTAAGGCCAAAAGCAAAACAGGTATTGCACTGCCACTGGCATCAGCCCAATTTTGGTGTCACCGGCTTTAAGGCTTTAAGCGCTTACTTCGGCTGAGAACTTCTTTTTTTTTTCTCCCTTCTAACAGCTCACATATCACGATGCTGCTTGTCTAACTGCTGTGCAGTGTGAAAAAACTTTTGAATTTTGATCTCCTTTTTTGGCGAAAAACTTCTGTATATTTTCACCAATTTTTCACTGAACAACTTGAAATGTTCAAGCAGTGCAGTCAGCTTTTCTTCCAACATTTTATATCGCAATCGTCGAATATGAAGCTCGAAGAAACTTGGAAGAAATGGTGTGGAACATCTCCTTCGGCACTCCCAAAATCTGTGATCACGCCACCCATCAGGTTAGTACGGAAGCTTTCTTTCCTTGTTCTTTCGTCCCTTGTTCCCAACTGGTTACTGCTGGTCAGTGGGTGCAGCTCACGAGTGACTCAACTACTGGGCTTATGCCAAAAGCTGTGGGCACTACACTGGACCAATCAGCCTGCTGCTCTTCCTCATTACCGCTTCTTGGTTTCTGTGAGCGTCAAGTTTCAATGATTTTCTGGAATGATACAACGAATATGTTATCCTATGGAGATATACTGATGGGATGTGCATCTGGAACATCATGCACAGTGCCTTCCGTGGACATTGGACCCTGTGATTAGATGTGGTTAGAACAACAAAACCATGGAACAAATGTGGACAGCTGCCTGTGCTGCTATTAGCTTCTCAATTTGTCAAAACCATCAAGCATTGGGGTCCATTGACCTGATGCCTCCGTGCCTTTGAAGCTTTGGAAGGATGAGTTAGCCGGTCTATGTATGTAACCAATACCTCGAATCTGATCGGCCACTATACTAGCAGTGATACAAGTAGTGTTGGGCACGGGTACGGGTCCGGGTTAAAAAAGGGCAACCCGGACCCCTACCCGGAGAACCCGTACCCCATGCGGGTAAGGGTATAAACCCGTACCCGACTTCATACGGGTACATACGGGTTCACCCTCGGGTCTATAACCCGCACGGGTTTACCCACGGTATCACTTGTAGCATTCAACTTAAAAAATCAGGTGGGCTTAGGGTTAATTTGTGGACCTCAAAGACACATTTATTTTACCCACTGCATAAATTAAAACCGTGTTTGAGCCTTTGCAGCATATTGATAGCTGGAGAAACAGGCAAAGACTGCCACCAATCTGTAATTGATACCGCTGCACAGCAAAATAATAAGAAGAAAGCAGAGACCACCCATTTTGGAAGCTGACATCTCATTTTTTTACCTCCCAATCCTCCTGCAATATTAACCCATAAATATCCTTATATAATATATACCGCGGGGTCAGCACAGGTTTAAAATCTTTCTAACCCGTGAGCCGGACCCACACAACCCGACCCGGAAACCCGCGGGTTTTACCCGAACCCGTGCCCCACCCTAGATACAAGATTTCCAGGCCCCATCAAGACAAGGCATTTGCTTACAGTGAGAGTTGCTCACTCTCTTCAGTGTACAAGTACTCACATGACATCTGGAAAGTCCTTTTCTTTGCTTGTCCTGTTCATAAGATGTCTGGCTATTTCTCAGTGTCCCCATCAGCGCCACAACTGCCTGTTGCTATACTCTCACATATGCCTGGCCAGCTACCTAGTTTCCGCTGTTTCCGGACTTGGCGCGGCAAAGTATTTGCCGAGCCGTTAAAACGTCACCAAATCCATTGCTCCCTGGTGCGTTTTATTCGTACGATCCTAGACTTCATCCCAAGAGCCTAGAACCCCTGGTGGCCCATTCCCTTCCTTGTAAAAATGTGCAAAACCGTTGAGGTGGCCGGCTGCCCAGTCTCAGATAGTATGCGTTACGTTGCTACCATACAGATCATGGTGTGCCCATATCGAAGTTTTGATTTTATTGCAGCGTTTGAGAATTTTCCTCCGCAGGACGCAGACAAGGTACACGTCCAAATGTGCGAGGCAACCCTTGAGATCGTTGGTTTGAGATAGCTGCCATATAGTCGGGGCGAAAAAAATGATGCAACACGTGCTTTTTGAAAATACTTGGTCTGTAGCGCGACAAGTTTTCACTTATGTACGAAATGTAGGCACATCTGCCTACTTTACATGTAACGTAAACATTGTCTAGTATAAAATCGTCCAGAATTGCTCACCCAATTTCTGCCACGGTAACGTGTCTGGACTCTGGAAAGCACCGGGACTACCTCTCAGAATCTCGGAAAAAAATTCAGGTCTGAACAGTCTTCATAGCATAGGCTCGAATCGAACGAGCAACTCCTGCATATGTATATATGTGGTCACAAGATACTGAACGCAGGCACGGACCATCCGATACCAGGCCTTCCTGTTCTGTCTGTGAACTCCGTTATAGTAAGGCATTAAAAGACGCCGGATTTCCGACCGACAGTCTCAGACAATTTTTTGAATATGTGGATAGTTCCTCCCTCTGTCCGAGGTCTCTCATTCCTGTACGTTCAATTGAAGCTTCATCCGTTATCAAGTGACTTCTCTTTCGGCGTCAGGGCAAGAAACTCATTCCTCTCCGTTCGATGACCATGGCTCGACTCGAACGGCACTTCCCGCAGGAGTGGTCAAAGTTCCCGACCCATCGATTGGGGTAAGGAGATTTTGACCCAGCACTGACGTTTGACGCAGGCAAGATAGGTCTGCATCAGTTTGATTCTACGCCAATGATTGAATTTGGTGCAGTATTTCATTTCTGCGCGCCATCATGATTTGCTTCCACAGCGGAGCCGAATCATCGAGCCCAAGAGAAATGTTGAATACATGGATGACCCAGGGTTGTGTGAGCTTTCTCTAGTTAATGACTTCAGAGAGCTGCAGAAAAGCTGTTGTCGGCAAGGGCGCTAATCTGGGCCTCTGTCGATGGCAGGCGGGCAGATTCCTCTCAGAGCTCAAACTCGGTGCGGTAGGATGTGGATGCACGCAGCGACTCGCGAAAGATTACCGCAGATATGTGGGACACAGCGGGCAAAGACAGAAGACTCCGAGTCTGAATGAATTTTTCGAGGAGCTGAACAGCCGATAAGATAAGATAGGCGGAGATCAACGCATCCGGCGACGGCCGATAGTTGCCGTTGTCGGCAAACTTAGAAGAAGCGTGTGTTCAAAGTTTTGAACTCAATAGAGCTGTTTGGCAAGTGATGTAAACCAAAAATATGCTGAAAACCTAAGCGAAACTTGACGCAAAAACTTTGCTCCACAATGTAAAACGCTGCCCCAAAATACAGTCAGACAACCAAGAGATAGTGTAAACTCTCAGCTCCACAATGTGAAACGTTCTGGGACTTGATATAAAAAAAGTCACTTTACATCGCTTGCCAAACAGCTCTAATAACCGAGTCACATTTTTTATGAACCGTTGATGACGGCGACCGAGCTTATTAGAAATGGCAACATAAGTGACGCGCCACTGTTGATGTCCATTCCAGTGCCCTCGTCTTCGTCATCGTCATCGTCATTGAGCAACGTTACTCTCCCTTCCGCTTTAAAACGTCGTCAAACTGGCGCTAGGTCCGAATTTTCTTTTCTGACGTCCATCTTCTGATATTGTCTATCCACAAAGCATGGCCCCCAAAGACCGCAAGATCCTAATCACTGCCGCGGAAGGCCAGACCGGCCGCTGTCTCATTGAGCTACTCACCACGGACGAGAACTATGCTGGCAAGTACAGCGCGCTTTCAGCGCTCGTATTTTCCGAGGACGCCAAGGCAGCCCTTGGGGAGTTTGAAGGCGTTAAGGTGCTGGTGTTCGATCCAAAGAAAGAAAAATTGCTCGTCCAGGCAATGGAGAATGTCGACACGTGTATGCTCATCCCGCCCGCGCGGAAGGTGTGTCCCTAGGACTTTCATTCGGAAGAATTGACTACAAAAGTGGGACAGGACAAGGCGAAGATCACACGCTCGCTGCTCGAGGCAGCGAAGAAAGCAAAGACGGTCACCAATCTCGTCTTCCTTTCGAGTGCGGGGTGCGACTACGCCGAGAAGGACAAGCAGCCGCGCCTGCGAGAATTTATTGCACTCGAGACGCTCGCCATGGCGGCAAAGTCGGACACGTCCTCCGAGCAGACTGGACACTCGCCGTGTATCGTCCGGTGAGTTGTTATTTTCACCGCAATCTTCGCAATACGTACATGAATCTAAATGGACGAGCGCAGAGCCGGCTTCTACGCGGAGAACTTGCTGCTGTACACCAAACAAGCGCAGGGAGAAGGCAAGCTGCCCATCCCAATTGACGAGCACCACAAATTCGCACCGGTCTGTATCCGCATAGGTCTCCACTCTTCCAACTTACTCGCTGACGCCCATAGCCCAATAGATCGCGCTTGGCGACGTGGCGCAACTCCTCGCGTATATTTTGATTTCGCAGGGCCCCCATGGCCTCGCGGACGACGTGCGCGGACAGATGATGGTTGCCACTGGCCCGATAATGGTTGCCGGTCCTGAGCTCGCCCAGGCCGCGAGTCAGGCACTCGGCGCGAAGATGGAGTTCCAAAGCATCTCCGAGTACGTTACCCTCGTAATCCCTCCAAATATCGAACCAGCGCACTGACGCGCGGTGTGCAGAAAGGAGGCCATAAGCATTCTCTCATCTGATCAGGGTGCGGAAGTCGACGAAGGTACGCAGTTACTTCAGTCGTAACCATGACGTGGTCTCAACTTCCCTCCTGTTTATAATTAGCCGAGAAGGAGTATTTGCTCGAGTATTACTCCCTTGTGCGCGAGGGAAAGACGAACTACGTGTCCACCTCGGCCTTCCAAGCTATCTTCGGCCATCGCGGGCAGGAGCTGTCCGAGTTCTTCCAGGCTTACTCGGTATGTCCGGCCAGCTACATCGAATTGCAAAGGATTCTGAGTAGGATTCGTAGGGCGAATTCAAGCCAAAGAAGCGACGAGTGGAGTCCGCATCGAAGTCATCAGGCGGAAAGAACAAGGGTGGGAAGGTGAGCGCGACGCCGATGAAGAAGACGCGAAGCTCCGCGAGCAAGATGAGTATTGACGAGGAGGCGGCGATGGACGACCGGGAGCTGAGTGATGTCTGAGAACACGAAGCGATAGTTGAGTAGGAGATACCAAAAGTAATGTACATAGTGAGTCCATTGTGATAGTTTTGAAAACACGAGTCAGTATTTCTAGGAATCGTGTTCGTAGCCGTGTGATCCAGGCTTTAAGATCTTGGCGCATCCCATCATACACACATGAGGTACACGGAGACGAAAAGGCCGTGCGGAAGGAACGCAAGACAGTCCGCTCGACTCCCGCAGGCACAAGCTCGGCGAGATCATGATGGTACGCATATGCGCATTCTTCGGGAAAATATGCACCGCGTCGAATTGATCCCGCACGTGTGGGTCACTGCAGTGTGAGGTATGAGGATCCCGATGGCGAGGGACGGGCACGAGGAGTGATGGAGGGATGGAGGACCACCCGTGCGGAATGAGATAAGATGGGCAAAGAAATAAGCGCGCGCGCGAAGAAACAAGATGCCTTCTGTCGTAAGTCAAATACCCCACGGGACGCGCGGACTCCCGCACATACCGTACGCAGAACGCGTAACAGAGACAGAGGCGGCGAGCGGAGCGCGCAAGGGCTGGGCTGAGCTTAAGAGAATAAGCTCGCGGTGGCGGCGAGCGTACCGGGGTGTGAGGGAGGAATCCGCATTCCGCTACTGGGGGGCTGGAAGTCAAGTCTGGCACCAACGGGAAGAGTACGAGGGGCATTTCAACTCTGCGCGAACAGGTAGCAGTAGCACAGACGGCGGCACGATGTGATATGTATGGCCAGAGGCCCCTAAATCGGTGTTGGTTCTAGAAGGAAGGAGCCTGCGATGAGGAGGTTTGTTCTGGAAAAGAAAATGGAAGGATAATCTTATTCAAATTAGATATCATGACCCAAGATTCAAGAGCAAGTCCAGTACTCACTGATATCTTGCAGCCAGGTAAATCGGACCATTGTTGGACGCGGCTCAGGTGCGCATACCTGATTTGAAAGCGTGCAACTCCAAGGCCAAGTTATACTG
The DNA here is from genome assembly GCA_029378395.1 of Mycena leptocephala. NCBI lineage: Eukaryota > Fungi > Basidiomycota > Agaricomycetes > Agaricales > Mycenaceae > Mycena > Mycena leptocephala. Next base: position 62,218 of record JARJLF010001411.1, on the reverse strand, counting down.
AATGAAGGTCAGTAGGCCGAATGATGATGCAGATAGTTGGCTTAATTGAAAGTCAGCATTCAGCTTCAGCCTTCTTGAGGCTAGAAATTCGGTGAGGGCTCGATGCTTCAGTCGAGGCTTTGGCTGATAAAAAAACCAATCAAAGACTGGACTTCCTAAGAATTGCGGGATTGTGGCGGGAAATGAAATGGTTTGAGCCATGGAAGAACTCTGCGAGACAGTTTGAACCCCTAGTCATTCCGCTAGACGTGTTTATTAACGGAACTGAGGGAAATAAGGGAATAACTTCGCCTGAAAGAACTGATAAATTGATCAATACATTGCGCCTAAGACGTCCCTTGGTTCAACTGTTCAGGTTGAGCAATATTGGAGAGGTCCCAGGGCTTGCGGAGAAGTTCCGCGAGAGTGCCGGCTAATTATGTCGGTCGCTCTGAGTCTCTCTGGGATTCCTCGAGAGTTTTTGCGGAGATCTCTTTGGGAGGTTCAGCCTAAGCCCATATATTTTTTGAAGAACTGACGGATTGATCAGTATGGTGCGGTGATTGTATGGGCACAATAGAGAAGGAATCACCTGGGTTCTCCGTAGCCAAGATTGGCAAGATTTGTTGCTGTGTGGATGCAATCCACCCGCCATCGTCCTTCGCGGCCGTCGGAGTGAACGAGCTGAACATGGATTGGAATTTAAGTTTGAAAGAAATGTCGGGCGTTGAGCTGAGCAGGAATGAGGCAATGCTTGGCTTCCAATGCAGTTGCAGGTGAACCGCGTCAAGTGCTTGAGACGACAAGAATGTGGAAGTCAGTGCGTCCCCGGCCTCAGACAGAGAGAGGGCAGGATGGTTGAGATGAATTGAATAGGAAATACCTGCGACCATTTTTTCTGGGCGGCATGGAACGGGAGAGCGTCGGACTGAGTTTGACTGGGGCGACGCAGGCACAATGACTATCGAGGTGGGATGATGAATCGAATCCTCGGCTTGAAGACTCATCAAGAGAATCTAAATGTGTCACTATAATCCTAAACCTCTTACCTAGCCCTATAGAACTCGGCGACTGCACAGGAACCAAGGATAAAATTTATATCTTCATGGTACGAGGAATGTTTTCACTCTTTGGTGCAATATGACTTACTCGGTATGTCGTAAGACGACCGGAATTTCGGCGCACACACGGAGCCGGTCTCTGGATGAATGAGTATCGCACTGTCAGTATAGGATCTACGCGCCACCGTTGTCAGACGACAGAGTCAGAAAAAAAAAACTTTGGGACCCCACCGCGGCCGAGTCGGACGAGAGAAGCGGGAATTGAGAGATGCTCATACTCTGACGAGACTGCGTGGCTTGTGAACTACGTAGACGGAGGAACGGGCGGCGCCGACTTGAAACGACAAGGTATGGCGAGAGAAAAAGAAATGCCTCTGCACGGAGGTGCGCTCGTACGTCTCGTACATAGAGCACGGAGGGGCACACGCCGAAGGGCGAGAAGATCGTTTTGACAGCGACGCGGCGAGGAGGGCCGTCCACGGCGTCATCGGGTGCGACTCAAACGCTGTGTTGCCCGCGAATCCGCGAGAACGTATTGAAGGGGAGGAGATGCCTGGCGGCTGATCGGGTCTTGGTATGTGCAGCTGTCGAGAGCCCGCGGTAGGATGCAGCCAGCGAGCCGCCAGAAAGGCGGTACGCGCGGCGTCGGTGCTTAATACGGAGGGGACAGCCGGCGGGTGTACCATGGTGGACGACGCGAGCGCCCACCCGCGATAAGTGTCCCGGCGAATGATGACAGGGTGCGGGCGGACTGGAGTGGCGTGTAATGTATGCGGAGGCTGTGGTAGTCGCGGAGAGCCTCTGGCGGGATACTCGTGATGAGGGGAAGCCGACAGCAAGCTGTTGCCCGCGACGAAAGATCCAGAGGCGAGTCGCGGCCGTTATACGGTCTGCAGCGGGGCAATGGCGCAGCCCAGGCAGTACGGGGTCTTGTGGTCAAAAACGGCACGGCAGCACGCCGAGAAGATGCGGAGAAGCTGTAGAGACAATGGATCGAAATGAGTAAGGGCCGAGGAGGAGCGGTGGATAAGGGGAAGGGGATATTAGGTAGGAACATACCTCGTGTAGATAGATGTGCTGCAACCGATTTGACGCGTAGCTATCGTTGATAGACGGGCTGCAATTCAACGGCGTGACCGTCATACCGCTGTTATTGGTAGGGGTCTGGCGGGTGACCGTGCTCGCGATGCCGTCGGTGTGCTTCGAAGATTCGGGGGGAGGGGTACGACCGCCTGATTGTAGATGCTGCAGAAAAGCGCGGTGGTCGCGCACATGATGGTGGAGCTGAGCTTGAGGTTGATGTCATGGGGGAACAGGCGGTGCATTAGCGTCATCGCGCTGCGGTGGATGTGCGGTGTACATGGCAGCTCGTTGGGGAGAGACTCGGGGCAGCATATTGCAGCTGAACGATCTCCGCTACGGACTTGGCGTGCGGTGGAGTTGTGTACGCCGGGACGCGTGGTATCATTGACCGTCATACATGCGGACGGAGGAAAGGAAGCTGCCAGGACGATTGGGAACTGAGGAAAATCGGGGAGGAGGGAAGAGTTACACTCACAGTCAGACCGCAGCGCTTGGATTGAGGGAAAACACAAGGGCGTTAGGGCCGCATGGCCGAGCGGGAGAGAACGGGCGGTAGCAGCACAGGGTAGAACGGCATGCGCGCCGTTAACGGTGGGCAAGCCGAGTGAGTGAATGCGGTAGTTGTCGTGTGAGTCAGAGACGTGGCGTCGGGACCGATGGAGGGCGTCGCCACACGCACGCAAACAAACGCGTCGGGGGAAGGCGCGCTGCGGCGTCGGCGTGAGGAGGGTTCGCGAGATGCAACGGGAGCAGCGCCTCAGAGCCTCGGAGTCAGAGGATGGTGGGCGATATGGAGTCAGTGGTTTCGGCAGTCGTTGGGCCGGCGACGGCGTCGCAGAACATCGCAAAGTGTCGCAGGCTAGGGGTTGGGGCTGCAACGTTGGGGCTGTGGGAGAAGGGAAGGAGGAAGGAGGAAGGAGGAAGGAGGAGTTTTTGGTTAAGTGGCACAAGTCATCTGCAGCACGACAGAATCGATCTGGTGAGTCGACATTGGAATTGGCGAGGGCTTGTTGAGCATCCGAGCCCAATTTGTAGCTGTTCCCAAGGGGGTGTCAACGCTCGAAAATCCGACTTGGCTGTTCCGAGTTGAGCCTCAGCATGATGAACATGAGGTATCAATATATTATGGACATTATCTTCCCAGGTTCAAGTTTGTTCTCAGTATGTCGAGGAGTTGTCGCAATCGATTTGCAATCGATGGTGAGAGCGAAGCGTGAGCGATGACTGCGTGGGAATTTCGGTGTCGGAAAGGATCGGCATCCCGGATACTGGTCCGGACTCTGTGCGCAACCGTGGCTCGGAGCCCTACTGTGGCCGCTGTACACTGGGCCGAATTCTCCATGCCTTGCCCGGCACTATTCTCATGCTTCCCCCTTCTCTCAATTCCCGCGTGCTTTCTGAAACTTTGAGACATTCAAATTTGGAACAGACTCGTCCAAACCGAAAATGGCAGGCACGGTGATTCCGTGACTGCGTTTCCGGCCGCCGCAGAAAAGAACGCGAGCTCACTGTAGCTCCTTATTACTTCCCTGCGTAAGCCCCCATCTCGCTGCATTCAGAAGCCCAGCCATGGTAATCATTTTCAGGTCATAGGCCCGAGGGGTTTGCAACTCTCTTCTCAGAGACGGCGTATTGGCTACATTCCAACTTCGCAACTTCAAACCAAAAATGCTCAAGACATCGACAGTGGCGATAATTATTGTATAAATGGTCCTAATTTCTTCTTGACTTTTTTTCAAGTTGATCGCGTGAGAGTCATCGGCTGCTGTAATGTTTGTCCAGTCCGCCGGCTACTCTGTCCTTCTTCTCTGACGGACATATAAATAGGTGGAGTAACCGCCTCTCACCCAGACTCCCTCTTTTAAACGACCCGCAAATACCATGGACAACCTGAAACTCGACGACCTGAAGCCGCTGATTCAGTATGGCGCACTGGCTTTGGTAGAATTGGCGCTCATCCGGAACGCAATGCGCGACTCAAAGGTGCGCACCTATCCCTCCTTCTGGAAAGATTCGATCATTTTATCATTATAAGCAGGACAAGACGCCCATCGTTGGGTCCTCCGGTTTTTCTAGTTATTGGGATGCCTGGAAGTTCGTCTTGGATGCGCCGAACATGATCCAGGAAGGCTACAATCAGTATCCAGACGGAATCTTCCGAGTGGCCCGGTTGTACCACTGGGAATATATCGTGTGCGGGCCGAAGCTCGTCAAAGAGGTTGGCAACATACCGGAGAACGTCTTGTCGTTTTATGCCGGTGTCGAGGAGGTGCGCGGATGTCCGTCTTCTTAAGAACATCTCTCGCTCACAGTACCGGAGCGTTCAAGGTTTTACTTCTCTTCGTGTGCATCTATAAGAGCGGGGAACCTGATAAGATATGAAGCTAAACACACAATGGGACGCGCCATCGCCGAAGACCCTTATCACCAGCAAACCATACGCACTAGTCTCACGAGGAATCTGCACACGCGTTTCCCGGACATCAAGGATGAGATTATCTGCTCCTTCAAAGACGTTCTTCAATTGCAAGGATCCGGTATGGTGGCTCGATATTACTCGGTTTGACATCCTTACCGTGATTCATTCAGAATGGACATCGCTCCCTGTTCTATTCACAACGATGTCGATAGTTTCCCGTGTCAGCAATCGCCTCTTCGTGGGCCTTCCTCTATGTAAATTCCGAATACGTCTGCGCCTGAATACACTGACTGATTACGAGTAGGCAGGAACGAGGAGTATCTGGCGAATAACATCCGACACACAATTGACGTTGTCCGTAGTGGAACAATTATCTCATTATTCCCCGAGTTTCTGCGAAACACGCCTGCTCTGTGAGTGCTAACACGCACGCGGTGAATTATATCATGAGGTATGGGTTTTACAGGGTCGCTTTTTCGCGGCGACGGAGCTCAAGGCCATGCTCGCGCACCTGGTGATCAACCACGACGTCAAGGCCGAGGTGGAGGGCGTATGGCCTCCCGACATGAATTTCGGGACGGCCACCACCCCAAGTGCCACCGGAAAAGTGCATTTCAGGAAGAAGCAGTGACCGGTGCGTAAGACTTCATCCTTCCTCATGCTGTTAAGGGATGAAATAAATATTATAGCAGATATCTTGGAAAAGTGTGAAGTTGTACATAAAGTTCCTAGCGAATCTTCCCAATACAACATCGAATCCAACAATGAAGTACAAGTACACAAGTTACATACACATACACAGAAACGTCCAACGTACATCGTACATCGTCTGGTGCGGGTCAGCATTCACTGGCTCGCTTGCAAGAAGAAACCACTCGTAGGTGAGCGGCTCCACGCAACGCTCGATGATAAAGCACCTGTTGGTTCCCCGAGTATGTCTTCACCAGCGCCGTGCGCAGCTTAGTGAAACACGAAGCGGCGTCCGCCGCGGACTCGTCGGGCGGGATCAAGATGTTGAGCTTGTCGCGTCCTTGCGCGCGCAGCGTGAGCTCCGCGAGGCCGTGGTGCGCGGGGACGGCGTTGAGCAGGGCCTTCAGGTCGCTCGAGGAGAGCGCGGGCTCAGCGATGGCGACGGAAGCGAGGGTCAGGAACGAGAGGTGGATGGCCTCGAGCAGGCCGGAGGGGATGTCGACGGTGCTGAGAGTGAAGAAGAAAGACCGGGGGCTGCGATCGAGCTTCACGAGGGAAGCCCCGAGATTGTATGGACGCGCTGGGAGGAAGATTTCGACGCGGTTGGCGGTGCGCCTGCTGAGGATGGGGGCGGAAAAATGGTCGGGACTGCGGTAGGATTTAAGGATGGGAGGACGCCGTCCGGCAGCGCTTCGAACAGTGTTGGGAGAAGTGAGTTGGTGGTGTGTATGGGATGCTCGACGGCGGGGCACCGCAACAGCGCTGGGATGAAACTCGTGGAGAATAAGCATTCCACAGGGAGATCCAGAGTGCGAAGTTTCGCAAAGGGTGGGGACGGTACGATGCTGGATAGGACCGGCGTTGTGGTAGCATGAAGGTGTTCCAGGTGGTTGGGGGATAAGAAGATGGTGCACGGACTCTCCTTGCCTGTGGTGAGTGAAGAGTCGGAGTACTTGAACGTCACTTCCTGCAGCGGCACTGAAGGGGCGACCGCGAAGTCACCGATATCCCCAAAGCACAACTCCAATGTGATGGTGGTGAGGCGCAAGTGCTGCAAAATCGCCAACCGTTGGGGTGTGAGGCCAATGTGGCGGCATTCGAGGACCTTCCGATTAAGGAGTTTGGGAAGCGTGTCGAAGATGAGATCAATGAGGTCGTTTTCTTCCTCTCTGGACGCTGGGGATATCTTGCATTCCCGGACGGTCGGGGCGATTTGGGCGGAGAAGAAAAACTCCAGGAATTCCGCGACACGCTTGCGGTATTTCCCGCCCTGCGCGCTGCGCAACGCACGGGAACAGGAACCCTCAGGATGCGTTACGATGGTGGAGTGGTTGGGCCAGAACACGAAAGGAGCGACAGATGAGCATGACGGATGGGAGTAGGTAGACAGGGATGTGGGTGGACACATTGAGCCAGAGCTCAGGCGGCATGACACCGTACGAGACAGAGCCCGCATTGGATCCACGACGGGCCCGTCACATTGCCAGCAAGACCGTCGATGGTGAGGGCGCGTGCGCGCTTGAAAGCCAGAGAACGTCGTGGTGCGTGGGCTCTGCATCGCGGGTGTCCTTAACGCAGGCACAGCCTAGTCACCGCACACAACTACCTTCGTTCGATCCTGCGTTGTTGCAATGGTGAGAAAGGAGATAATCGCAAAGTGCACCCGAAGGTGGCGATAGGGATAGTCTGTTTACGGCGAGGTTCAACAATCAGCTCCCCGGTCACTGCAGTCTTGCCCCCACGTAATAGCTTAGCCGCTAGCGCGCCGGGCGGCTGGACAAACTAGGACAGACTACATCTGGAAACACATTCTAGCAGCATAGACAGGGCGTATCCATGCCAGACCAAGGACTTCTGCCACAGACCGACAGACACCCACAGACCTCTATAGACACGGTCACGAAGCGACAGACACGGTTCTTAAGCGGTCAGCGTGGTCAACGCAGGCAATCAATTTTTGATTCTTCGTAATCTCGTTTGGGCGTCGTTTGTCTTGATGCTCACTTCTCTAGTTCCTCAATGGCTACATACCTGTCGGTTCGGGCTACCGCCGTGGTCGGGCCGCCGAATACATGACAGCTCGAACGAAAGGAAAAAATCGCCAAGTCCGTTGCCGAGTGCACGTATAAGAGGATCGTCAGTGAGGGCCGTTGCCCATCACCTCCTTTCCTTCTCTACGTTGGTTCCCCCGCTTTCTCCAAGCTTGTGAGTCAAATACTTCCTCTCTCCCTAGAGATTCGAACTCATGATATCCTGCTTCAATTGTTCTTCAGAGCTTGGTATCCCGCAAGGACTCCGGATTTGCATGTGTGCCTGCTTTTTTTTTTTTTTTTGAATTTTCGTTCTCCACTTATTACTCGCCAGCATGAAATGAACCTTTTCGTTCTTTTCTTGCTGTTCACAGAGTAAACTGTACAGTACAATGAGTTCTCGTCGTATTTACTAGTAGTCTTGCTAGTAGTAATTAGCTGCCTCCAAATACACTTTTTTGCAACACTATTATTCTGCCTGCAGTCACTCTTGCCGTACTCTTCTGCCAAGCTTTTGACGAAACACGGGCTATTGCGGCATTGCCAAGTTATTGCTGCCTTTTGATGGACAGATGAATCGTGATGTGATGGTCTGTGAGTGTCTATACGTCTATAGCACTATCGCTCTATCGGTCTGTAAGCGTCTGCCATAGAAACCGTGTGTCTATGGCTGTCTGGCACAGACAGGGGGAAGTCTGGGGGTCTGTGTGGTCTGTATGGTCTACCACAGACTACTACAGACCTTGGGGATTTTCCAGATCTAGTAGTACTAACTGAGCCTGATGGACCCACGACCCGCTGATGTAATGTCCTGGCCCATAACCGATGTCTCTCTCTAACAAAACGCCCACCACGCCACGTCGTCACATCCTGGCGCCGTTTCCCCAACAGCCCGCGACCGCTCCGCCATGTCGCACTCATTGGGTGGTTCTCCTGAACTTCCAGCCGCCATCAAGAGGCAAATCCAGGTGTCGGCGTATGTGTTTGCGGGCTCTTCGGCGGTGTGTCACTTCGCGCCACTGGCACATGTTTTCCTCGTTCCCCCGCTGACCAGTGGCATACGTAGGTACTTGTTTGGGATATCCTGCACAACCTGCGGAACGACTATTCGCTGCTGTTCGAGCACAAAATGACCCTGGCCAGCGGTTCCTACGTTGTGTCCAGGTAAGCGAGAATTTGTGCGGATTCAAAGGCCTCAGGGCAGCTAATGTAAAACCGGGCAGACTCGCGTCTCTGATTTACGCCTTGGGATTCACATTATTTGCATGTGAGTATCGGTCCTGTGCGCATGAACACACCTGCTAACGGCATTCAGCATACCCTCTGCCAGCGTGCAACACCGCCTATTTAGTGTTCAATAGCTTCTACCCAATCACTGTCTCCGCTACGGCCTTCCTATTCTTCTTCCGTGCGCGCGCAATATACGGGGGCTCGCGTCTCGTCACCTTACTATTCGGATTTCTATGGCTCTCGGTGCTGGCGACTTCGATAACCATCCCCATCAGCGGGCGCGCGATCTCGTTCGGGGACCCGCCGCAGTGCATCGTCGCGCACGGCGCCGCGTACAATGGCTCGTCGGGGATCACCATCACCGTCCACGACACTATGGTCTTCTTCGCAATTTCCTATCGGCTAGTCTCAAACTTCGCGCAAAAAGATCGAACGCACGGCGAGAAGATCAGGGAGCTCTTCAGCGGCGCCAATCTGCCCGCCTTCTCGAAAGCGCTGTTTAATGAGGGGCAGATGTACTACATGTGCGCCTCGGTCCCAACACCCTCCTCGCGCTGGCTGATCACTCACCACCTTCTTTCGTCCGCCGCAGGATCACAGTCGTCACCAACGTCGTCACCACAGCGATGGTATACATCCCGACCACACGTCCCCTCTACCGCGGGCTGCTGGTGATTCCAAACGTGACAGTGTCGAGCATCATGGCGTGCCGCGTGTACCGCAACACGAAGCTCGGACTAATACATGGTAGCATGGACCTCGTCCTGCCCACACTCAACCCGCGCACCAGCGAGTCCCGGTCCATCCCGCTCAGCGTCGTGCATTTCTCCCCTCAGCGCACTGGGTTGCTTTCGGCGCCAGACTCCGACTCCACGGGCGGCCAGAGCGGGACGCGGGACATCACCCTGAAGGTGGCGGATTCGGGCTTCTCGTCGCCGCATGACAATACCGAAGTTGCTACATAAGCCAGATAGCTGTTTTACTTACTGATTATTCCTGTAGAATACCGTTGTATTATTGTGCACTGTATATATATCTTAGTTAATTTACCCAAGTCGATTACAGCCGTTTGCAAAACTAATGACACTCGCTAAAATAGTTAAAAGAAAGCTTTTTTGATGCGTCGGATTGCCGAGCTCGTTTCTGCTCGTTTCTCATCCAATTCTCAGCAGATTTTCTCGAGGGTAGGCGCGTTCGAAAGCGGGTAAGCGGGGCTTTCATACGGTACCCTACTCACGAGATAAATCATGTAATTCAGATGTTCCAAAATTTCGGCTGGCTGGTTTTAACCAGACGCGGCAACGGCCCTTCCTCCATCACCCCTGAGCTGAATTTCATGAATCTGGGTGATTCTGAAAGCCTACATTAAGGCAATCAATATTCCACCACTCTAGAATGAAACACGCATGATACACACCTCCAAGAATGGATTTACTGATTGGCACTGAATATTCATTCCTAGCAGGTTGCCTTGAGAATAAACCAAAATATAATATATCATAGAGCTTTGGATTGATCACAGCTTTCAGAATCATTTGGATTCATGTGAATCGGTTGTCTGGCGATGGAGAAAGGGCCGTTGCCGCATCTGGTTCAAACCAGCCAGCCGGAATTTTGGGACATCTGAATTACATAATGTACCTCGTGAGTAGGGTACCGTATGAAAGCCCCGCTTACCCGCTTTCGAACGCACATACTCTCGAGAAAATCTGCTGAGAATTGGATGAGAAACGAGCTCAGCAATCCGTCGCATCAAAAATGATTTCTTTTAACTATTTTTAGCGAGTGTCATTAGTTTTGCAAACAGCTGTAAACACTACTATCAAATGTCTTACCGAAGCGGTGGAAAAACTGGAAGTACAGTTGATTTTTTCATAATGCATAGAGTTGGGAACAGCCCTAGGCACTCCCTAGGCTCATGCATTATGAGCGATATGCAGAGCCGGAAAATGTCCCACGGTGTGACCTCAGTTACATCCCTCTAAGATGTGACATTGGCGTTTCTACATTCAGTCGGCAATGTTTGAAGACAAGGAATTCTGGCTGCGGCACGGTTATACGCAGTGAGTGGGGTGTAATCGTCAGATTTAGACCAAGAACCGGTCAAAAATCAGCCATCGGACCAAAGATTTGTCAGTTGATAATGCATATTTGTTTGAGTGATAAGTAAAATGTTCCTACTCATGGGTCATTCGACCGGAGTCTGTCCATGCACATCTCCCAAAAATTCACGAGTGTTCTCGTTTGTCACACTGAGCGCTTCACACTCCGGGTGTACCCAGGATATTTGCTCAACGACTCCAAGTCCAACGTCTCAAACTCCGGACATGCAAGTGGCTCCAATGTCTCAGCCAACTGCTGCAAGATCTCGGCCGCAAGATCTTCCAGGTTAATCGCGATATCCGGAAACGCCAACTGCAAAAACTGGAATGCGAAGCAGAACGCGTTGTTCCCCTCGAGCAGGCTTGCTGCACTGTAGACCCCGCCAGTGAGGTTGGTGATATCGATTGGGACGAAACTGTCAACTTCGCCCGTGTTTCCCCCAATGAGCACAGTCTCCGGGCACTCCGTTCACATGCGGAGCATATCGGATAGTGCATGTGTGACAGCGAGGTACGGGTCATCGAGCGGGCGACGGTACCAGGAGGATGGGATGCGCTCGTTGCGGTCATGCGTCAGGCTATCGGTACCACGGCTGACCCCATATAGTGATGAGAGCCCATCAACGGAGAAGAAACCCTCGGGATCGGCGGCAGAGTGGTTCGTCAACCCACCCCCCATAAAAACGGCAGCAAGATTGGAGATCAGCTGCGAGAAGCTCAGTATGGTGCTTGGAGTTCCGAGGACAGTGGCTCACCATCTCGATGGGTCCGTAGAAGAAATATGGATTGTTTGCTTTGGAATGCTGGAGCCTTGCGAGTCGGTGTTGGATGATGATGTCCAGATTTTTGCTTGGGTCGGGGTTTTGCTCAATGAGATCAAGGAGTCCCTGAAACACGTCGGGCTGGAGACTGTATCTCCACTATATTTGGATGAGCGCGCATTGACATCCCTAAGATAGTTGGGGACACACCACTCGTACAAGTCACATCTCGTTGGCGACGAGTCGCTTTCGAACTGGTTGTGTGTGCCTGAAAGGCCGGTGGGCGCGCCTGGGAGATATTAGCGTTCTCTCCGGACATGTATAACAAGTCCCCGAACCTAAGATACCGCCCAATGTCCCTCCAGGCGGCCCACCAACTGAAAACTCAAAAAACGGGACGTCGAGCAGATTTGCACCATATAACGCCAAAACACCCGCCCCAGTCGCAAAGTCCAGTCCCATGCCGAATACTGGGTTCGCTGTCAGATTAATGTAGATGGCAGTATGATGCATATCCAAATATATACCTTCGTTGGCAGCCAGGATCGCCTGTTCAACGGAGACCACGCCATTATGCGGGATGTAGTTGTGGTTAGCGAGAGCATTCAATCCTGGGCAGGGGCCTCTGAAGTCGTTGGGCCCAGCCTCGACAAAAGCGTGTGCACCGGTGACATCGATGAGCCGGTTGGTGTCGAAATTCGTTGCGTTTGTGGTCCGTTTTGCCGGGGAAATCCACGCAGACACGTGAACTGAGGTAAGGGCACAGAAATACAAGAACGCAGGTGCTGCATACATGCTTGACTGAGGGGGAGGTGATTGGGAGTTTCTGTGCACACATCGGTTATAAAAGCTGCCGGCGAGTAGTAGGTAGTCTGGAATCGTGGCCCCGGTCGCGACGTAGACGGCCGGGATCGTAAGAACCGAGCCGCACATCGCGGCACAAGAACCTTCCCGGCCTTGTGCCAGTGGGCCAGGACAGTTACGATTTTCCGGGGGATTATTTCAAACAGCACTTGAATCGAAACTTACGGCATATGCAACCAATAAAAACTGTGGTCAGGGTAAACATTTGTGAATCGCGCCGAAAATTATCCCCCATAGGTTGGATCCACCATCGGTCCTGTGAAGCCATAATTTGTAGGATGGTGGCTTGTTAAATTTGTCCAATAAATGCCTCAAGTTACCCATGCACCATTATGTGGTAGGTAGGTGGTGTAATCGGCGGAGTTACATGGCACGGTCCCGCTCAAGAACGCCGGCTCCAAAAATTATCCCGATGTACACGCACTAGGTACCTACAGCATTTTATTTGGGTTTCTTGTTAGTTGAGTTCTCGGTCGCAGCTGTCCGTCGGAACGTTCATACTGGCCGGCGCCGAGTTGAAAAAACACAGAAACAAAAAAAATGAGTTTGCACCTCGATAGCCTCGTAATCAGGCATTTACACGAAACGAGGGAGCGGCGTAGAACGCCATGGTGTTGTCATTAGCATATCACCTTTGTACATTATCTGGTGAGTATTTTTCAGGATATGATGTGCCGCAGGCTCCCAGATTTAATCCTTCTCTTATTTTCGAGGTTGTCACATGACCGCGACATTCCCGCGTGAGCTTCGGTGCATGGTAACTGGGTGCTCCACATGGTATTTTCGACCTCACCGATCAGCCCTTCAACTCCCGTTAAAAAAGGGATGGCTTCCTTCCCCTCCGTTCCTTTCTATCTCTAGCATCACTTCTGGCATACTCGTTCCATTTGGCCCCGGTTTCAGTCCCGAACACCAGGTTCGATTTGATATGACCATTATATTTATTTTGTTTGTCTAACTCAACCTCAGGCGACCAGTAATCAACAATGACAAATCGCAACCGGGAGGTTTTATACTTACCTTACAAACTAGGTTACCCTCCCTTCACATCTCACCCCTCCAATCTCATTTCTACTCCAAAATCTTACCGAATTATATAGGGCACACGAGGGCCAATTAATCCACGCTACGAGCCAAACACAACCAAGACCTGCCCCCGTTGCAGCGCCTAAACCAACCTTTACCCGTCGCTTTCGCGGCTGGCTGGTATACTACGTTCACCAAATATTTCTCCCACTATTTTCCTACATTTTATGCACCCACATATATTTTTAATCTTTGTGCTCCGTGAGATGCAGACATAAATGTCCGCAACTTCCCTGCAACGCGTCCCACACGTGACCGACTCAGAGTGTGTCGCGCTCCGACTAGGTTCGGAGCAAGCCTGTCTCCGCGCCGGCGAGCCGGTGATTCTCGGAGAGAGGCTTGATACAAACCGCCAAAAAAGGACTATGTGTTCAAAGGCATATTCCGGGAAGAAAGCAGCCGGTTTCGATTCAAGCAAGGTATCAATTGCGTTCGAGTCACGAAAATTCCCGCATCTGCAGCTTTTCAAGTTACTGGTACGCTCAGAGGTATTGATGCTCACTCGCTCAGGCCGGTAAGCAACCAACGTACTACTCATGGGTTCATTATTCCGGGAATTCCGTTACCGAGTATCAACATTCGTGTGACAGGATATTTTCCTCTGATATTTCCCGTTCACCTACCCTACAACTTCCACGCACCGATCTCACTGTCGAAGTTCCTTCAAGGTCTCTTCGAAATATCTATATCGTACCTTCAGGATGGTAGACACCCGCCCATCCACCGGACTCCGTAGGTTTTATCATTTAAATCAAGAATATATGCGTGTGGTCACTCCGGCTGCAACCGCATATGGTCAGAATATTCTCATTCGTGCATTTGACTGTATCATCGCCGCTACTTTCCGAGCCGGGAATGGCATATCCCTGTACCTCTTTATCTCAACGTCATTATCTGTACCTTCACGGTCGCGAAAAGCTCTGCCGGTCGATTCCGGGCCCTACTCTTCTCTTTTGAAATACAGTGCCCGACTCGCTCAGGCTATGTATCATTTGTAATTCTAGTATGCCCCTCATATTTTTCAATTCTACATACAGGATCCGGCCGCTCACCTTGTCAAATGAAGATTAACGCCCTTTATTTCGCGCACACATGGCTGCCAGTTTGTCTGGCAATTTAAACCTGTCAGCACAATCTTGGCACCCTTGTTACTGTTGCTGAACTTGAGGACGTTAAGCCCATACGAAAGTGTTTGAGATCCAATCTCTAGGTCTGCGAGAATTAATGGCTAGCGACGAAGCCGAACGACCTCTCACCCCTGAATTCTGCATTTATTCTCGAATCTCGGCACTTTTCTCCCCAGGAAAGCCCTGAAGAAATTGTGCACGGGGGGCGGTCAATCTCCCGGGAATTCCCTGGAGCATTCCTGAGTCTCAATTCACCCAGTCACTTGTAGGTAGGTGAGGTTCGGTGCCGAGATCGGCGAAGCTCTTTGAGCTGCTCAATGGATGCTCTTCCAACTACTATACTTTTGGTTGAGCCATATCTCAACTTCGGGAATCCCTGGGAGATTCACGCTCAAGGCTAGGGTTAAATCTGCGAGTCTCCAAGACTCATGTTTTCACCCCAAGGCAATAATACTTTGGATTATACACATCAGCGGATGAATTCAACTCCCACTCCACGTTTCGCGCAGTGTTTGATCGCGCACTAAAATCCCCGTGTTTTGTCAGATTTATCCTCGTCTCAGCTCACGTGCCTAGGCTAGGCGACTTGTATTAGAGAGTTTGCGATGAGCCATTCGAGCCATCCAATGGCTCGCCAACTCTCCTCTCAGTGGTCTGTTTATTTCAGGACTTGTCTCTAGTCTGTAGAGGACCTCCATAGGGTCAATTTTATGCGCTCAAAGTAGGGAGAACATGTAGTAGGTTCTTTGCAATTTTCATTTTTGTTAGCCATTCAGCCATCTGATGGTTGCATCGCAAACAGGCTATTGATGCCGGAGAGTGTAGCTCTCCTGCCAAACACGGATTTCAGGTCAAGAATCAATGATCAAACAGGCAGATGGTCGCCCAGCCCCTATTCGGTCACGAATCCCACTGATGTAACGCTTGCCCGATTGTCTGGCAACTTGTCAGCACAGCAAGTCCGTACGGTGCTCCGGGAGGGTCAGGGACATTGCATAGATTGTGAGACCAAGGTTCAAGGTCCAGGAGGAGGAGGAGGATCCATTACTGCGGTGGTCCCTATAAGGAACAAGCAGGTATTGTACCGGAGCATTGTTTAGATTTTGTCATTTCTGCCACGACTCGAGGCCCATTCAACGATCCCTATGTCTATGGTGTTCACTTTGTACATTTATTATTCACCTTTTTATTGGGTGGCGATAGAAGATCGGCACCATGCCGTGATCCAAGGTGTGATCCAAGGTGCGAACACGGCGTGAGCCGCGTGCACGTCCACAAAGCCAAACAAAAGACACGGGCCAGCCTGTTCTGGCGAGACGTTAGAAATAACATTATCAGAAGTTGAATTATACTCTGATGTGAACTTTCATGGATGATTCAAGGTAATACTGTACTCAAAGGGTTAAAAGAAAAAGGTCCCCATCAGTCCCAATTGAATGCTCTCTCAGCCTCTCTGTTTTAGCCAGTAATTCATGGAATTTATCACCAAATACCTTACACGCCTTTATTACCCGGCCCCTTTGGGCTAGATGAGCCTAAATCCGGCTGAACGGATTTGTGAGGAAAATTTACATATTGGGTTGCGATGCACGTCACGTGTCGGCGTAGTGGACACAATCAGACCAAATTTATTGTCCTGTAGTCATTAATGAACAAAGCTCGGTCCGAGTACCATGGAATTAAGGACCGGCTTATTACAGTTTGAACCATTTTTTTTTTTGCTCCCTAGGCATCATCAAAAACCGAAGAAGCGTTCGAACTAGGCAGATTTTCCAAGTTCCCTGATCCCCCAGAGACAAACACTGGCCAATTAAATAATTATCTAGTCCATTCACAGCCCCTGTAACCTCACAACTTGAATCTATGGATTAAGAATTTTGTGTGTGTGTGTGAAGTCGAAGAATATGTGTGAAACTGGGCAAAGAACGGACATTGTGTGTGCGCAAAAACCGTGTGTGTGTGTGCAAATAATAAATGTACAGAGTGAACACTATACATGTGGAGTGCACTTACAGTATTATATTTTACAGTATCATATTTTCCCGGGAGATGAGATGGGATCCCGCGTCGATTGCAATCACAACTTTTTCCTCCCGGGAACTCCCAGGGTCATTGTCCAGTTCTTTCTCCCGGGAATTCCCAGGAGGATTGTCCAGCTATTTCTCCCGGGAATTCTCCGGAGAATTCTTGTATCCCAATTCAACAAGGACGGAATTGTACCTGAATCACGGACCCATAAATATAAATTTCATAACAAACCACCGTGCTTCTTCCAGGAATACCCGGGCCAATCTTCGATCATGGCGAAATTGGTCATGGTTTCTCCATTAATGCAGCGAATACTCATTTCTTTCAAATTTATATCGACTGACCAGCGTGTTTGAACTATTTCATATCTTTTCCAGTTGCTATGATTTCACCAACAACATTTGTGACGGCGATGAATGTCCCAAGTTCGCCGTCACTGCTGGTTGATTCCTCCAGGAAATCCCGGGCCCCAGCTCCATAGGAACCATTTCAATTTTCCTCCCAAATTTCGCGCAAGGGATAACATTGCTCTACTGCTTTAGCGTGCACACGCCCGCAGGTTAACGATGGTCTGCGACATGATGCAACCCTTTGTGCCCCTCATCCCGGGGCAGCCTATAACAAACCTCGGACAGCAAACTCACTCCACACAAATCTCGTATGTTCAAATGTCGCTTTTCTTCTCTCTTCCGGCTCAAACACCTCATATTTCTTGCGATTCGTAGCATTCTCACGGCTACGCATAAGGCTTCTTGTGATTCGGTGTCACATATAACACCGTGACCTTTCTTCTTCTTCCTCGCGTCTCCATTTTCTTTCCTCTTCCGTTCCTGGGTCCGTTACCGGCTCCGCATTCAAAATGTGCGCCATGCCGCTCGTTTTTCTGGCTGTACCCCGACAGATGGAGGCCCGCAAGGTCTGTTACCCTGACGGTGTTTCTGTGACCATCGTGCGCACGGCCGATACTGGGCTCTTTCATTGCATTCGGTGCAAGATCGGGCGTGCACCAGATGCACTCGTGACGAACCAACCAACCGTATGAGCGCGGAAGCAAGGAAGTGTGTGCGAGGTGGATCAAACAGTGCACAAGAACTTGGGCCTGTCCACAGCAACGACGAGGGCTAGGAGCGACGAGGGACGGAATAGGGGGCGAGACCAATCGTATTTGAAAGGTGCTATGAGTACAAGAATATATATTAAGTAAAATAGGAGCGAAATGGAGGATGCCGTTTCTGAGATCAATCTGAGTATAATAGCGGATGAAGGAGGCTGTGGGTGCGGCGAACAAGTGAGACTGCGTCGGGGAACGTGCTGGCAGGAGCACGAGATATGGCATACGAGGGGAACGAGCAGTGGTGCGACGTGGTGGTGATGGGAAGATGAAATAAGATGAGCTTCACTTAAGTTGTAGCCGGTCCGAACCGAATCGGGACTTAAGTGGTTCCCAGAACTTAAGTTCTCCAACCCTGTGTGCACGGTGTATGGCACGCCCATGGGTGGCCCTCAGTCATCAACCACTTAAGTCCCACCTACCACTTAAGACGCACCCACTACTTAAGTCCTGCCCACCACTTAAGACCCACTGACCACTCAAGTCCCGCTCAGCGCTGATTACTTAAGACCCGCCAACCACTTGCGTCGCACGCAGGACTTAAGTCTCATCCACCACTTGAGTTCTGTCAATAAACTTAAGTTACGGCCAGACTTAAGCCGTGTGGCTGTGTGCAACGACGATGAGCAGGCAGACCACGTCGCCGACCGAGTTTTTGAGCACAGGGGTGGGGACATCGGAGAGGTCTATCGCACGTCTGGCAGGAACGCGGTTGTCCTCAGCTGCCAGGGGGTCTGTCAACATAAAATATATTAGAAATCTTTGTACGCTCTACGTATAATAATACCCCTGATCCTGGTCAATAAAGAGCAAATATCTTTTCAAGCAGCCGTGGGACTCACCATTTCATCCATGTGCCTGAATACTATGTCGTGCCACTTGTCGATCTTGGTTACCAGCTCGTCAAGGCGTTATGGATACCATGTCACAGGTCAGCAAACCCTGGGAAGAAGGTGCGCGATAGTTGGACATACCCAGATTCACTTGTGAGGACACAACTGGGCGAGCCATGCACCGGCGGAAGGCTTTGGGGGAATGGATGCCAGTGGGAGCGCGGGTGGTCGCTGAGCGATGTAGAAGCAGGATCGTGGCGGAGTGGATAGGGAAAGAACTTAGGATAATCAATGACGTTAGAGTGAGACGGCGAAACCAATTCATTGTCGTGGCGAGAAATTTGTCGAGCTATTCAGACGCGAGTGGGGGACGAGGGAGACATGGTGGTGGGTGGATTGGACCCAAGGGCTGACAAGAGGGTGGGGACGATGAGGAGCACTGGCATAGGTGGCATAGAGATGGTGGTGGGAAGAAGAGAAGAGCAACGTGACACTGATAATCAGTCGCACGTCAATTCCCATTGTCCGCTGATCAAAGCGCCGATCACTTCTCTTCTTACTCTACTCCTGACTTCCACCTTCATCGACGCCGCTCACTGTTCAACCCTCCCTCAATTCCCACCCGTTGCCGAGGACTGTCTGCCTAAGGCTGACTCCGACTTTGCGTCAGCACAGGTGTATTCTTGGGACTTGGCCTTCGTGTTCCACAACTCGGTGGCACACCGTACGTGATTTTTCCCCCCCGTGCTCTCTTCTGTCGTTGCGGGGTGCCTGTGAAAACCCTTCTATGAGAGGCAATGCGCACTGTCATTTGTCGCTTGATTTGACTTGGGAGGCCACCGGCGTCTTTCATTTGTGTCATTTTCTGTGAATGCCACCTCCGTTTGCGTGTCACCAATCTTTTTATTTTCCATCTCAAACCCAGTGTTCGCAAGACTGTACCCGGCGTGTACTCGTGTTCATTAGGTGAGTTTCATTTTCATTCTGGCTGACTCCGCTGATTCTTTCCGGCAGTTCAGTATGCACTTGACGCGCACTTGCGTTCATTTTCATTATCCAGTGAGTTTCATTTTCATTTTTATTCCGCTTTTCACTCAAGCTGACTCCTATTTTCATTTCAGCACGAGTTTGCTGATATCACTGAGGACTTGCAGCTTATCTCTGAGGATGCAGGTGAGTTTTGAGGTCTTTGTATAAAGGTTAACGGTGCTGATGAATATCAGTTATGAGTACGTTGTGAAGAGTCCGGCTAAACCGAAGACAAAGAGGTACAATTTTTATTTGTTTTATCATGTGGGACGAAACTAAATACATTCCAGAACTTGAGTCCCAAGGTACAACTTGAGTTTCTGCGGAACTCAAGTCCGTGTGCAGAACGTAGAACTTGAGTTCGGGGGGAACTCAAGTCTTAAGTAATCTGTATAACTGAACTCCAATGGCGAACTCAAGTTCTGGAATTCACACACTTGGGTTGTCTGCCTGCAAGTCCTAAGTTCTCTGACAACTTAAGTTCTGAGCAAGGTAGGTGTGCAGCGTATATATATATAGAGAGAGCTCTACAGTGTACTAGCCACAGCTTAAGTCCTATGGCAACTTAAGAGTCGTTTCGGTTCGGACCGCCTAGAACTTAAGTCAAGCTAATAAAGTACTTGTGGGAAGTGAGACGTGTGTTGTTGTGTTTGGTTCGGTGATCGGGCCGTTTACGGACGTAGCCTGGCGCGAGGCGCGACACTCGGTATGAGGGTGTGCAATCAATTATCTGACGAACTCGTGGCGCAGTAATTTTTTTCGGGTGACAGTTCAACAAGGCCAAATAACACTGGGACCTGGCCACTCCCCCCAATCAAGCTGCGAAGCGTGAACCAGGCTCTCGTATGCGCCGGAAATGATATCTAGGGTCCTTGAGGATTATATGAATTCATCATAGACCCCCATTCGGAACGAAATTCTTGTCTTTTTTGCACCTTTCGGGCAGTTTTGGGCTGTCTGTTACGGGAAGGTTTGAGAGCCTCCGTGACCCGGTCAAATTCCCCATCGACATGGGGTCCGTGACCGTGACTGTCGATTTGAATGTAATTATTATACAGTCCCTGATGAAGGTGCACATCAGGAATGGACTCACAATAATGATACAGAACACACGGAATGAACGTGGGGCATTCGGGCTCCTACCTGGGAGTATCAGCTCAATGGTCACCAACCAGACGCAGAAAAACAAACATTGTGCCCGCTGCCTGTTCCAAAACGAAACTTGTGCCTAGGCAAGATTTATTCACTGGACCTGAAGTCGGGCGATGGATACAAAATTCCACCCTTCAAGCCACACTGCACTCGTTCGTTTTTCCTTCTCACTATCTGCTGGGTCATGCTGAGTATCCCGCGTCGCATCTTTGCACAAATTGCAGCTAACGTCAAAGCGTGGTTCGCGACTCGATACTAGCATTCCTTCCCAGGCTTGACTATGCTAGTCCAAGTACTCATTTCATATTGGCTGCTGCAGCCCGGTATAGTCATGTCCTTACGCCGGGGGCTATCTAACGTGCCTAACATGAGTCATAACGGGATTTACGATTACGGGCAATCGTTGTGGCTACACGCATGTAGATGATTTCTGTAACACCACATTTCGGTCGTTTCTCTAGGCTCTGGCTGAATCATTCGTCAGCGCGCCTAGCCGATTTTGGGACAGAATCCTCCCAAGGCAACGCAGTGACTTCCATCGACGTCAATTCACAATATTTTTTGGTAATGCAATGCAATGACTCGCCTAGTGGTGAGTGACCCGCAGCAAAACTCAGCGTCTGTGCCTGACGAAGTGAGGATGAATAACCCGAAAATCAAAAATCAGGATCCAGGATCATACATGCGGGTACCTTTCATGGGAGAATTAGAAGTCGACTCATAGAACAGACGATAGCAACAAAGACATACACACGGCGGCGGGCATGCGGGCTCCTATGACAGGTGTTAGATCAATGGTCACTGTACGGCGCACAAACACATACAGTGGGTCCACCACCTACCGCCCAAAGTTCTATCAGTTATCTTAAATGCGACACAAGATGCACAACACTCACAGGCAATTGGCTTTGGGCTGGCCATAGCTCCTTGGAGGAGGACAAGGAAGAGGAGAGCGCTCGAGATGAACTTGTTCAACATTCTGTGAGTGAATTATCCGTATTGGAATCAGCCCCTTATATATGAGGGCTAGTGTTGCCGCGACTCACGACTCCAACTCCCCAAGTCGACCTAGTGAAGTCGACTTGAGTCGAGTCGAGTCGAGTCGCTTGGCGTGACTCCGTTCGACTTCGGAGTCGAAAGAAGTCGACTTGCTCGACTTGGAGTCGACTTAGAGTCGCTTGAGTCGGCCTCTGTAGATAAGTAGATAATTTGGGTTATAAGTATCATGGAACGGACCTTTACTGATCTCAAGAGAGAAGATAAACTTAAAAATATACAAGGTTGGATTTCTGAGCTTAGGGGACATGTTTTTGGACATGTTTTAAAAGTAAGTTCTTGTCCGTTGGTAAATAGAAGAAATCCTACCTTTTAGAGTTTCTAAAATGGGGCTCTAATACGTTTTAACAAAGACCAATATCTTACCAGGCCACCACCCGAGGTAAACCCGACCTAAATTGACCCTCTCTGCATCGTTAGTAGCCCGGGAATAGTAATCTGAGAAACTCGCGACTCCATCGACTCGGGTCGACTTAGGTCGACTTCGAGTGACTTGGATATGACCAAGTCGAGTCGAGTCGAGTCGAACACAGTTTCAAGTGTACCTCTTGAGTCGTGACTCGACTTTTGGAGTCGCGGTAACACTAATGAGGGCGGGAACTAGTATCCGCAAGGGCATGCATTTGTTAGCAGGGCCGAAACTATCGGCCCTGCCCTCGGAGATTTCAATCAAACTGGGGGGAGATTATAAACGGATCCTGTGCCAGCGGATGTTTCCTGCCGCTGCTGCGGGATCTGTAACAGCATACCCGGACCATCCAATTGAGAAGGGGAAGCACTGAACTCATGCATGAGAGTCTGTCCACAGTCGTCACTTGAGCCGCAAGAGATGCAGTCGGGTCTCTGGCGGCATGGATTGAATTGGTAAGTTTTCTACGACCCCGTCGCCGATGTGGGCGACATGACCCTTGCAGAGACGAATGAATGGTCGGTTTGAAACAAATACATCTGAAACCTGAATATAAATTTTTATCATCAATTTATAGGAACGCGGAATGCCACGAGCGATACATTATTACGGTGCACCCCGGTATGCCTGAGAATTTCATAGCGTCATCAATTGAGAAGGGGAATATTTTTTCGGCCGACCATGACCACCGTGCACTGGACTCGTTACTTGCATTGAATGATTTGTTGGAATATTCAACGGCACGTGCTCGCGCATTCATCAACGGGCCGGTGCAAGGACCTTTGATTATCGGTTGGTAGGTCAGATACCGATTTGGCCTTTCAAAAAGTTTTGTCCGAGCTCTCACATTGACCCGTCTCGCCAATTTTTCCCGAATTCCGCCTCTTGCGAACTGTTCGTCGAAATTTTGTCCGAACTTTGCAATCAAATTCTTCAAAAAAAATGCTTCAGAAGCGGGGAGAGAGAGAGAGGAGCAATCGCAAAGAAATCTCCTTTTATTACTCCGATGACTCCTCTTCCTCTTCCATTTCCTAAAATATTCACATTTACTTTCCCTTTCCGTCGTATCGTGTTCAGGTTTGCAACTGCCTTCCCTATAATAACTTTTCCCATCGCCTGTGAATTCAAAGTGCACAGAATCTATTGCTTAATTCGGTGTTCGACGGCTTGCTAAAGCCTAAATAACTCAACTGAGATGATATTGCCGTATATGCCGAGGGCTCACCGATACTTTGTTCCATTGTCCTTCCCAACAAAAGAATATTGGTTACAAGACCGTATATACTCCAATATTCCATCCACCTGCGTCTTCCCTTTCAAACCTCAGCGAATTCGAAATTGTTGGCTCAGCATCTCCTCTGCCTCAGCAAGTGGACAGTTGAATTCGGCCCGCTGAAGAAGTCGCTTCATTCATCTGCTTGGGCCGAAGAATAGAGTTTAAATATAGAATATTTGTAGAAAGCAGCTCAGCGGCACTGAAGCCGTCATGTTGCATGCCGACAGCAAGCTCTCGTAAATCTCTTTCGGGGAAATGCGAATATGCCGATCTAAGTTTGGCTCGGCAGCGCCAGTATGAAACCATGGACGCGACAGCTCGCGTCGGTCATGACTAATCCTCCGATGCCTGAAACTGAAACAGACCAAAAATTCACGGCGCTTTCAGCCCGATTGAGCCGTGCTTCGCACCCCGGAACTATTCTATCGCTTATACATATTCTGATTGGGTTCTGCTTCGTTTACACTCGCATTGTCGCTCCGCGCGTGCCGACTCCAACATTATGATGGACTCCGCAGAGATGGCGATCACTGACAGTGGTCTCAGCACGGTCCCGGGGTGCCATCTCGTGTGGGGTATATAAGACACTGGACCGCTCCTCCAACGTCATAAGTTCCTCTTTGACGACCATCGGGAGTTACTTCAAGATGTTCTCCAAAATCTTTGTCGTTACCTCTCTCGCTCTTCTGGCTGTCGGTAATCCCGGTACGTTTATGCCTGTATCTCGTCCTTTCTTTCATTCTCATTAGTTGCTGCCTTCGATTGATATCTTTCAGCCGCGACCACAACACAGGCCACCGCAACACAGATCTTCACTGTGGCTGTTCCCCTCGGCCTTGGGCCTGAGAACGCCATCTTCAACGCTGGCATCATCGGTAGCGGCGTGGCGGGTGCGACGATCACGTACGCTCTTGCCGAGGATGTTCTCGAAACGGGTGAGTATATAGCCATTTGTTGCGTTCTTTACCAATATATTCCCGGCTGGAACCGTTCGCACACTGATATGTTATTCTTCATATAGTCACTGCGACCATCAACCCCACCTCCTTAGTTGAAGTACAAGAGGGCGAAACGGAGATTTGCACCCTCACAAAGTCAGCCAGCAGCGTCTTGTGCACGCTCAATCCTACTGGAGATCCCTTCTTGGTCACCCTTCCTTTAACAACTGTCCCCATCCCTGGACCGACTATTGCTTGAAGTAGCGATGTAGTTGTGAGAACTAGGACGCCCGTTGCCCCACGTCCCAGCGATATGTGAGATATGAAGACCCCCCTGTTGTAGATAGGTTCAGATACTGTCCAAATGTATTTAATATATGACTGGAAATATTTGCAACAGGCTCGCATGCAAATGGTCCAGGTGGAATGAAAGCTAGGGGCAAGCCGTTTTGGCAAGCCTGTCGGCTAAGTGTGCCCTGCGAATATATTTACTCAGTGCGAGCCACATTGGCTGGATAGTCACTAGGTGAGAGGTAAGTTTGCTCATACTAAACACAATTAATTTTCAGATTCATTTGGCCATCGATACAATCTAGTACTGTTGTATGGTCGGTCATCTTTTCTCATGTACTCTGACTTTTGGGGGTGCTGGTGGCTACAACAACAAAGATCATGAGCACCGACTGCAAAGAATTTATCAGAAAGAGAACATACATGTCGGCAACAAGTAGCGCGGTCTCGGAGCAGCTTTCAGGAGGTAAGGCACGAGGTACAGCTAGTAAGGGTGTAATACTGGATATATATACGAGGATTCCCGCTACCTTTAGGTAAGGGTTGTAGGCCACCCTATTTTGAGGCCCCGCAGTAAATCACATTTTAAACTTTTTCTTCTGCGTAAGCACTAATCTCCCTTGCTACAACTCCTCCGCTTCTCGAAGGCCGCGAGCAAAGTGGGTGATTGCTGTTACATGCTCATAATCGTGCTTGGCTCAGAGCTGTTGTTCTCCGCAAAACTAATACTATCCTGGTGACCTGGTCTGAGTCCAATGGGCATGTTGATTGTGTTTAGGCTAAGCAGACCTTGCCTGGAAGCCTCTGAAGATGCTCAGTGACCGACTCGTCCAGAGTCCACAAGTCATTGTGATAATCTCTGATACCCGACTCTCTTGAGCTGGTCGACGCCGCAGCGTCGACCGAGCGAGTTTTGGGCCGCCTGAAATTATGCTCTGGGAATTTTCTGTTTCTTTTTTTTCAGTGGTAGCGGGCAATGCCGCTTGTCGGTGTGGAATGGCGAAATGCCCGGGATGCGGGTTCTTTAATAGGGTCGGTGGTCGTTCGACTTTAGAATAGAAAAGTTGTTGAGGAGATAAAGATATGAGGGTATAGGTCGAGTAACCGGGACGAGGATCAAGAGGGTAGCAGTGGGTCGTAGAAATGAGGACGAGACGGATTCCGCGTGAATCCGTGATATCGATGGGTTTCGCACACCGAGTGCGTATGGTCGAGGTTACGTAGATCGAAGGTTGAACACTGGAAAACACTGGATTCAGCCACTAGGCCGCACTGGCTCGCACAGATGAGCGTAAGACGTAGAATAATGATTTGCTGGCACCGTGGGTACGTCTTTACTGGCCAAACAAATGATGTAAGTAAAATAAAAATAAATGAGGCTGAAACCGAAACCAGCATGTGGTTGAGTTTCCGCACAACGGCCATACAGCTCTGCCACATCGGCCTTATCCGCTTTATAGCTATGAGACTCGGCAATCATATTTCGATACATCGAAATACCCAATAATATAGTTAGAAATGTGGTGTGCCGGCAGTGGTAGGAGTAAAATTATGATTTATATATCGTCTGGAAGCCCGGAACCAGGGCCTTCAGACGGTATATATATCTTATAGGGCTCGTTCAAAGGGGCAATCGGAATTCGCGTTGGGATCAGGGTGGAATGATTTTTAGAACGCCGGTCAGTTCACATCTGCAGCACATTCAATAATGGTGCGCTTGATCTGTGCCTTTGGTGAAACATCATAATCGATACTAGCATGAGGTTTACCAACTCAGATTTTGCCGAAACCCGTGGCCAAGACATTTTTTGAGGGGATCAAGTCGGGAGGTGCTACGTCTGTCACACCTGCCACCCATTTGAAACTGCTCCCCAGGACTTTATTTCTCCTGTGCTTTGTGCAAGGAATTTTCTGGGTGTCCCTAATGAAAAATGTGTATCAGAATGGGTAGAACCCACCCCCAATTTTCGGGGTTAATCGGATAAAATCTGGGTTTACACCAATATTTGCAATGAGCTCCCGTGGATTCGGGAACATAAGAGTTAGGTGTTACAGCTCTTTGCAGTACAACAGGCGTGGTCCGTTTTTTTCTATTTTGGCAAGTTTTCACGAGAACAGCTGCCCTGAGCTCAATTCTCAACCGTTTCCCCTCAAAATAGGCTCATTCGATTCGCATTGAAAATCCACAGCGAATAGAATACCGGTATTTTTGATACTTTTATGTAATAGAATTTCTTCTGGAAAAACTTGGTTTTGAGTAGGACACCTGTATCACTCGGAATACTGCCCTGATTGGCCTAATCTTTGGATATGCTATACATCTGATGTGACCCTAGCCAATGTGGGTGTTTACAGAGCTTAATGTACTCAAACTTCCATGGACAGCTCCACTTATGGTAGTGTCTGGATATTTACTTTGTTAAAGTGTGCACTAGATCATAATGACTCAGCATATGATATAAATGAACACGCCGTTGTCTAGGGCCGCATCAGATGTATAGCATATCCAATAACTAGGCCAATCGGTGCAGTATTCTGAGTGTTACAGGTGTTCTACTCAAAACCAAGTTTTTCCGGAAGAAATTCTATTACGTAAAAGGATCAAAAATACCGGTATTCTATTCGCTGTGGATTTTCAATGCGAATCGAATGCGCCTATTTTGAGGGGAAACGGTCGAGAATTGAGCTCAGGGCAGCTGTTCTCGTGAAAACTTGCCAAAACAGAAAAAAACGGACTGCGCCTGTTGTACCGCAAAGAGCTGTAATTACAGCCAATGTCGGAACCGAAGGCGCGGTCAAAAAATTCCCAATTTGTGATGTTTCCGAAGAATTCCCCATACCTCAGTCAGTTCTTAACAGATTGACATGAAACCTAGCTAGTTTTGCTAGGCTAATTCATGCCGAATTAGTGATAGAAAGAAACTTATGAAAATATCTCATATCGGATGATCTGTGATTTTGGGCTATTTTGGGGTTGAATGTGGTCTAGAGGGATCAGGACATGTTCAAATGGTCTAGTCTTTTGAGACAAATAACCTGAATAGATTTAGAAAGATGTCATAGAGCCAGAATTTTAATTACGGCGCTTTGCGGCTTCAAGTTACCCAATATTGACCAAATGCTCTCAATAGCCAACGGGCCCAAAGTAATTACAAGCCATCAAATGCCACGATCAAGATTCTGGCTCTATGACATCTTTCTAAATCTATTCAGGTTATTTGTCTCAAAAAACTAGACCATTTGAACATGTCCTGATCCCTCTAGACCACATTCAACCCCAAAATCACAGATCATCCGATATGAGATATTTTCATAAGTTTCTTTCTATCACTAATTCGGCATGAATTAGCCTAGCAAAACTAGCTAGGTTTCATGTCAATCTGTTAAGAACTGACTAAGTTATGGGGAATTCTTCGGAAACATCACAAATTGGGAATTTTTTGACCGCGCCTTCGGTTCCGACATTGGCTGTAATAGTCGCTGAAACGTCTAAACACACCACGCGCGACAAGGTAAGTGGTCCAGTAAGGATCGTCAAAGACAGGATATAGAGGGATACAGACGGTGCTGGGCGCGTCTGCCGGTTGCTAGCTCCGCGTATATTACTGTCTGTAGTTCAATCAGGATTTGTTGAGCATGATGCTGCTTTGATCTTTACTGTCTAGGCTTTTCGCTTGCGTGGCCCGCGCGCTGCAGGTGACAGTGTTATCGTGAGACAATCCCTGCGGCGATCAATCTCTCAATTCTCTGCATCGGCGTGGCTTCGTTCCTACCTCCATCATCGTCCTCCCTGATGGCCACGAATGGACCGAATGTTTACAGGCGCGTGCTGGATGTGCTTCCTGATGGATCCACTCTGTTCGCTGCGCCCTGTGAGGCGTCTAAGCTACGGCACGGTCACACATTTACTCTAAAGATTGAGATAGGGTTGTGAGTTTGTCGAGATTCTCTGTCCATCCCGATGCCCAGACTCCCCCAGCGGGGAACGTAGCGTGGACATCACTTTCGCTGTGGTGAAAGTTGCGTGGAATGGGATCGTGCCCCCACGATAAAATCGAAACTCTCTTCCGTGAATTTATCGCGACCATTGGCCCTGAGCTCGCGCACAATTCCGAGCAGTTGACATGTTTTGGCTGTGGTGCGCATTTTTCATATCTTTCACTGAAGGATTATGCATCCACGCCGGTATCAATCCAGCTCGCCCCGCAACTGACTTCGCATGGGTGTCATTATATGACCCCAATGGAGTTGTGAGACGGTGCAGGATTTTTGTTTGTCCAACCAGTCTCACATATCCTCTCCACTCAACACCACTAGGTCAACCCAGGATGCGACAAATGCGTCAGCCATATCCAAGAGTCGACCGTCAAACATATGGAAAGTCAAAGAGAGAAAATGACTTCAAGTTCCAGCCTCCCAGTTGTCATCGCTAGCATCCCCAGGCCAGATGGGATGAGTAGCGGTCCCTCCGCCGCTTGTCTCGCTTGCCGGAAGGAACAGACTGCGGCACCGGGGTTTTCCATGTCCCAGTGCGGGAAATGCAAGCTGGTGCGGTGCGTGCGCCCATTTCCCGCTTGCTCTGTGTCCTTATTGACGGCGATACCCGCAGGTATTGCAGGTAAAATGGATTATTTCCGAGATTGGCCAGTTTGACCGACAATGTTGTGGTAGTGCCACCTGCCAGAGGCAAGACTGGGTAAGACACAAGAAGGTACGCCGAAATTCTTTCTCCGTTGCAGCATGCTATAAAGCCCATTATACAGATTTGTACCAAGATTCAGACTGTTAGTCGCCTCAAAGGCAGAGAAACACAACGCGAAACGCCTTCTAATCCATGTATGTTCAACTACCCCACCCTGCATACTCATAACATATGGTTTCCAGGAAAGAATTACAGGCTGGAGTGACTGGAACCAGCTGAGGATCGGAGCCGCTAGTTTAGTGGGTTTCGCATCAGCTTTGTACCGAATTGATAGTGGTAATATTTCTTGAGGACGTTTGGCCCCACACGACGACCTTGCTTCTAGCTATCTAACCTGAGAATCTGGAGCCACATTCTTGGATTAGATAGCTAGAGCTGACTTGACTCGGATGCTTGACGACGACTTGAAGCTTGAGAGCGCGATTTGCGGGTGAAAGAGAAATCTAGGGTGCAAGATGAATTATGAGAGTGTAATAATGAGACTTGAGAACGGCTTGACAAGGGAGTCAGGCTTGAGACTTGCAGGAAGAGCCAGGCTTTAGGACTTGACAAAGATTCAGACAAAGCCTTTTGAGGGGGTTTGAGGGGGAAGTGGGGACATGGGCGGAAGAAGAAGAGGTGACGGCGTTGATTTGGCGCTATGTGATTTATAAAGTATTACGGCTGCGCTTCCGAGACGAATCCATGTGAAACAGTGGTCTCTGTGTGGTGCGATGAAGAGATGAGAATGCGCAATAGAACGTGAACGCGATAGTAGAGTTCGGCTGTCTATGGCGCTCTACAGCGAAGCGTGCGCTCTACCGGTTACTATGTAGTAATCGGTGATCTATGGCGTGGCCCGGTGCTCTATGTGCCGAAAAGGCGTTTCCAGATGAATATTACATTTCGACTATCAATCTCACTGCAGATCAAGCGGTACATGCACAATATGAAGTCCCTCCATTCACTCAGTTCGACGCCCGGAGTAGATTTCGTGGGTATTCCCATCACGGTATCTTTCGCCCCTACCTATATCAAAACGGCTGGCATGGAATAGACCTGCAGAAGATAAAATGGTTGCTAAACTGATACAAGCTGAAAGTCCGCAACTGCGCTATCCTGTATTTTTCCCGTCAACAACGAATCAAAAGCCAGAAACAAACGCACAGTTCTCGACCAGGCGTTCCACCCGCCTTCGCCTCGATAGCAACCGCCGTGGCTAGAAACTGATCGCGCAGCGTTGTCTCCGAAAAAAATTAGATTCGCGTCGCAAATTCCACTATTCTACTAAGGACTCACCGAATAAGCCTAGGACAAACGCGCGGTGCTCGGACCGGCTAGGAGTTATGGTGTGATCCAAAATCTGCGACGTCCTCGGATACGTGGCGGTTGAGCCGTAAAACAGTGCAATGAAATGCGCACGTTGTAATATTCTCTTTGAACAAGGCGGAAATGATCCCTTGAGAGGAAATCTGACGGAAACGAGAAACAAAAGATTAGAAGTGGCCACGAGTTAATGCAAAGCGGAAATGAAAAGTGGAGCCAACGGAGAGAACACGACAGCGCTTTGCGGCCCGAATACGAAAACACGGTCATTTGCGATGCGCCGTCAGACTCCTGCGGAGTCTGAGTTGGTGTTTGTTTCACTTCATACGGTGAGGCGCTGTGCTGATAGGTTAATAATTCAAACGACATACCTCAGGTATACCACAGATTAATATCCATGAACAGTTCACGTGAGGGCAGAGTAGTGGCGACGTAAGGATCGTAAGTGAAATTTAAAAAGCGGAAAAAGGCAGCGCTAATATTGAGAGATCCGAATCGCCTCAAAACAGAGACACCTCGGAGATCTAGAGTATCTAGGAAATAGACGCATTTGCGAGGAGGTCCCATGGGCTACATACAAACGGCAGGTTGGCATGAGAGGTAGAATGTGGGCTCAACCGCAAAAGGCGAAGCAATGGAGAGGTAGGATAAGTAGACGCACCGGAACTATTCACCCCAATAGAGGGAAGCTGCGCGCAAGCCAGCTGAATCCATTTGAATCACAGTCCACCGCTTGGTCCACCGAGTAAGCAAGCCTCAGAGAAGTTTATACACGTCAGATGCGTTTCAGCGCCAATCGTCAAGATATCCCAGAGCGAGAAAGACCAGGAAGTGCGATGGGGACCAATTATCTGTGGTTGCGAAATATTCGAAGCTTGAACGCGGCGCGCTGGATTCGCTATGAGCAAGGATAATGGAAGCAAGATGGAAGTCCAGATTGAGCAAAGAGACGAATTGATCCAATCAACACAGCCACGACGTCTCTTGCCTTTCTCCGTCACCGCGCACGCTCTTTTCCGAACGCCTCGCCGCCGCGTCGTCATTGAAACGACGTAGCCCGTCCACTGTGCTCCGTCGTGCTCCGTCGTGCCCCGCCGACATCAACCCCTCCGCTGCGACATCGTACAGCCCGCCGTCGAAGTGTCGCCCCGTCATCGGTCCTGCGACTTCCCATAGGATGCTTTCCCTCTATCTTGATTTTTTCCCCACACATCCGTCGGATTGCCGTATGCGCCTAGTTCCTCACCCGATTCGTCGCCCAATCCCCTTCGGGAGCTCTCCCATCTCCTGCCCACGCTGTCCGCCTAGTTACTTCCGCTTCCGTGCGCACCAATGCGCACAGCAGTCCAACAATACCAAACGCCCCCGGCCCCAACCCTCCTTACATTCACCCACGTTGCGCCGTCTACAACGCTGAAATATCAAGATATCCTTCGCGCGCTGCGTCAAGCCTAAATTCGTGTGCTGGGCGCTGAACACTTGACGGGAGGGGCCCAAGTTCGTACACAGCTAATCGCCCTACCACCCACAACCCCGATCGCTCACCGTATCATCATTCAGTACGCCGAGCGAAATCCTTGAGATCGACGATCTACTCCAGTGCAGCACTCGCAGCCCTGTTGTATTCCTCGATTACTTGTGATCCTCCTCTGGAATCTGCAATGTCATCTCCGCAGACACACCAGTTTGGCTCGGCCTTGCATTTTCTGTAGGACTCTACGCGATACCGGCAGCTCCCGATCACGCGAGTGAAGCGACAACTCGGATTAGCTCCAATAGAGAGCTTGTGCGAAGCGGCATGAAGCGGCATGCCGTTCATGCCGCTTTTTGCGCATTGTGCAGATTTTTTCTTGCTGAGGGTGCCTTTTCAGGCTGAAACCCTACCCAGTGTCTTGAAAGGTGTGCAATGAGCCCTGCCTGCTCACAGATCATGTGCCTCGAGCCAGAGGAGGCATAGAATAGCACCAATTCTGATGTCATCGTGCCAATCTGTGTTGGCTTCACGTCCAAAATCTTGCCGTGCTCTGTGACTTCAACTGGTGCACCTGCAAAACGTGCAGTGCAGATATTCAGAGCCTGACTGCCCGCTTCTGACCCAAAATTTTGGTCAGAAATGGAGACGGCCCAAGCGGCATGCCGCTTTGCACAAGTGCACAAGCTCTCTAATATCCCACCAAGCTTGCCATCTCTCGCGAGCACTTGAAACATCTTACCCTAATCTATTGGCAATATTGGTTGTTTCGCTGCCAATCTTGGTTCGGGTGGGCTCTCAGAGCCGTGCCGCGGCCATCTATCGCAAAAATCTCCTCCGCTCTCAAAATCTTACTCCTGATCTTGTTATTCCCCGAACGCTGGGCGTTGCGATATTAGCTGCTTATCAGTGTGTCGTTTCCAGTAGTTCGTCCACATTCGGACTATGGTGCGGTGCCCTGGCAGCTGTTATGCCCAAATTTGGACATAACTTATGCCACTTATGTGGGAAAGATGTCCCACGGTCCCTCTGCTCTTCCGCTCGCTCTCCTCCTCCTCAGCCTCCACGTTAATCCTTCCATTCTGCTCCCACGTCGCTTTCCGTGCATAGTACCGACTCGGCCAAAGCTGTACTGCCCTTCTTTGGCCAAACAACGTCCTCTTCGGCTCCCCAAACCTCCCTATCTTTACGCGTTCTTCCTGCTGAGCTGGGCTCGCCGGCGTTCCCCCAACCGCTCATTTTCGGCCTTCACCAATGCCAGGGCATCGCACAACTCCTTCATATGTTTTTGCTTGCCAACGAATCCGTCCACCGCAAAACATGACGTCGAAATCACTGGGTTATTAGGTACGCTTCCCCCCTTCTTTTCTTTCATTTATTTCGGTCCTAATCCGTCCACCAGAACCAATTTACTCCGCACGGGCGAATCTGTCATCGCCTATCTGCGCGGCTACCATGCGCATACATACCATGCACCCACACCTTGCCTTCAAGCTCAGCTCGCGTCCCTCTGCCCGTTTTCGGGCAACCTTTCTGCACTGCCTTCGTGCCAGCCTTGCCACCAGCCTCCCGTGCGCGCAGACAAGGAAATATACTTCGAAAAGCTCAAGGAACTCGACAAATATTGTGCGTCTCTGCCGTGTATTCAAGGCGGCTAATGAGCATGCTTATTCCCTCCAGCATCTTCTTGGTCAACGTCGACAATGTGGGCTCTAACCAGATGCACCACGTGTCGTCCTCCGTGGCAAGGGTGTCGTGCTCATGGGGAAAAACACTATGATCCTGCGCGCGCTCCGCTCCATCCTCCCCGAGTACCCCCAGTTCGAGCACCTGCTGCCCCACGTAAAGGGCAACATCGATTTCGTCTTCACCGCGGGGGACCCAAGGAGGTCCGCGAGATCATTACCACCAACAAGGTTGCCGCCCCAGTGCGCGGTGCAGAAAATGAATACTAAAATCGTCGCAACTGTTAAGCCGCGATTCTTTGCCATCCCGCGCGAGCGGAGGACGTTCAAGTACAATCCAAACATGACCACATATGCCCCTGAAATTACTCATTTCAGTCTAGTTTATCACAACAAGTTGAGCTTACCATAAAGAAATACCTCAGCCTACAAGCGCCAGCATAAGTAACTTGGAGATCAGCTTACACGAAGTGAACGCACTGTGAGCATGTTTGAGCTGACTCCAATCGCAGAGAACGAGGTCTGTAGCTGGGAGAACGTCGCAGTGGAAACGGGGTCACATGCTTTCAATGTACTGGAGACCGGGGCGAAGGACAATATCATGTGGGGGGAGCTTGAAGATACAGTGTGGGTAGGATTGAATGTGGGGAGTGCCATTTCTGTTGAAGGTATGGGATTCTTGGGTGTCAATGTTGCTATCAATGAGGTGGATGTGAAAGCCAGGAAAGAGTTGGCAGTGGTAGTAATCCCGGTGGAACTTAATTGGTTGAACGTGGGAAGTGCGACAGTGCTGGCGGTGACTCGAACCCCAGTGGGACTGGGTGGTCGTACGTGGGGAGCGCGACAGTGCTGGTGGGGGATCCCGTCTGAGGGGTAGGTAGCGAGGGATCGGCAACCGTGGTCGGCGAGGGATCAGAAACCGTGGTCGACACCACTCCAGTTACGAATTTAGGGAGTGTAATCTCGTATCGGGGCAAAATAAAGCCAGGCTGTGAGACACCCTTCGACGTAGGTGACATCTCCAACATGAAGGATGGGAGGAAAGGTACCGGCTAGGTAACTGGGATTTCCTGCATAAGTTGCGGGCAATTATAGAAACAAAGGTCGGTTATCACCGGTCACTTTTCCTGCATGCGTGAGGCTTGGCAACGAAAGCTGTTCATCTTGAATCTGCCAGGTCTTGCGTTGCAATTTGAGATAGTTACATTTTCGAGAATCCTCTAATGGGTGGGGAAACGAAAGAGGCCGAACTTTAGAATGAGATGAGCTTGTGGCAAAATACTGACAAGATCTTAGATTGATAAATAGACGATATAGTAAGGTATATCTAAAGAAGTGAAATCAGCATGAGACCCTCCATTCGTAAGACGAGTGCCAACAAGAATCTACAAGTTCGGGTTCGCCAATGGCAGGGGCAGCGGATTAGGATACATTGCACCCTCACCGTCCGATGCTGCTCTTGTGTCCAACTACGGTACGAGCGCGGGCAGCTGCACACACGTATCAAGTTCCCTTCAAGTTCCCGTCGGATCTCCACCGAGTCGCACTATTACGGTGATACGGCCCATGAAATGTGAAGGCTGAATCTCACAATTTTTGCGATTTCTAAGGCTAAAGCCTAGCCCAGAGATTGGCAGAGATTGTGCCCCTAGGGCCTGTACAACAGCCCTAGGGCACCTGTTCTGGTGATACTAAAGGAGAGCTAGGGTGAGCTCCGAACCACTGGCTGTAGTACTTTAGTGCAAACTAAGTACACTATCAAGGAGATAAAACATATAAGCCCAAGAAGTCCAGATAGGGATCATAACTCTACTAGGAGTACCAATGGCTGCACAGGAAAGGTCCTAGGAAGAGAGACGGGACAGCTAGGGAGAAGTAGATGCCTAGGCACGGATATCGTATGGGAAGCTTGCTTCCTAGGAGGTGTCTAGTCATTAGTGACTAGCCAGCTAGGGCCAGTGAAGTGCCCTAGGGCGACGTTACTGAAGATTTGTCGAGTAGTAGTTAAGTTCTACTTAACCAGACGGAACGAGTACTCTGAGGAGCGTGCTCTGACAGTCGAGACGAGGCTAGGAGACATGTGACGTACGCGACGCGGTCGCGAGGTGCCAAACAAAGACAAGTAACTCTTTGTGGCAGCAGTGTTGATTGTAGAGAAAGCGGACGCCGAAGTGTAGGCGTCCTAGCGGCGTGATGGCGGATAGAGTTCCGCATTATACCTCGTAATGACCTAAGGAAGCTTGGATTATCAACCAAGCCGGAGACATTCGTCCCCAGCGGGAGCAATCGGCTGGCCTAGGGCATTACAAATATACCCAAAACAGACCTAGGGGTCAACCTGGATGACTATTTCGGCCATTCCATCATGACGATTCAACTCGGCACTCAAGCACCTGATTCTTTCTTATAAAGCACCTCATCTCAGTTACTCAATTCGTATTATCTCATGTATTTCGCAAAGTAGTATAAAAGGGCAGAAGGAACCCCGCAGAAGACCAGTTCATTGCACCCCCAGTTCGCCTAGGCAGTTGCCAAAGCCAGCTTTACCGGTGGTAGTGTTCTCAGGTCGGCTTCGCGGAGAATAGCACTTTCTCTGTTTGTAGTTGTTCTATAACAATTGGAGTTTATTGTTGGCTCAAAGGCTTGAGTTGTGATTTAAGCTTCAGAACCTCGAGTGACCTGTGAGAAGGCACCCTAGGAATCATTGGACCATTGTTAGCTTGAGGCTGCGCAGTGAGACGCTTGGGCATAGACTTATCTGTATGGGATTTGTTCTATAGAGTCAAGGTCATTCATTGGTAGACCCTCAGTAATCGTGAGACAGTGCAAACGTTCTTTGGTTTAACAGCCAGAGTCTGCTACCTGATAGGTGACGGTGGTATCGTGCAGCTAGGAGCTAGGTAGTTCCCTAGGGCACACAAATAGTTGTATCTGTAGCTGGCTAAGGCTGCGCAGTGGGACGCTTGAGCATAGACCTATCTGTATGGGATTTGCGCTATAGAGTCAAGGTCATCCATTGGTAGATCCTCAGCAGTTGTAAGGCGACGCAATCTGGGTTTCTTGAGGCTAGAAGGCGCTTAAGACTCAAAACTATACAAATCTACAAAACACCCGTAGTACCTGTTCATCGGGGCCTAGGGAACGTTGCGTGAACGGTTACTTTCGAGAGCGGAAGTGTACTTGAGAACATTCATCGGATTGTTCAATTGGAACTTGGTTACTGTTTCTGAGAGTTCAGACTTCGCTTGCCGCATACTACGGCACGGACCCACGAACATAAAGGAAGCGCTAATAAGAGGGCAGTTGTGTGTGTGTGTGTTGGTGGTTTTTGGTGGTGTTTAGCATCCCCTAGCTGCTATCGCATTTCAAGCGTACTGTTTAGCGCGCCGTTTCACCGGGCCTCCTGCGCTTGATTGCTTACTCCCACCATGTTGGTGGTGCAATCCGGCATCTGGTAGAAGTTGCTGGAAAGCTGACTGATGATGACTGATGATTTGTGATCCGGCCGAATGGCCGAGGCATGGCCGATGAATATTCTAGATAGTTTAGTTACAGTATAAATACTTAGGATGAGGAACGGATCCTCATCAGCTTGTAAAACCTGGTCTAACAACCACTTTGTGCAATCTTACCTGGAAATAACAACACACCACCCTCCGTCTTATCGATCGCCCTCGTTCATCTTTGCCAAGGTCTTTGCGAGGCGTCTTCTTGTATCCTCTCGTGTGTAACTTGTTGTGTCTGTAATTTCCTCTAAGCAAAGCACCGATGGCCGAAAGCGCGCCCCCACCCGCTGCGACGATCGATATCAACAACTCGATGTTGTACACACATCTTAAAGAGGTTTAAGCCTACTTATAGCCCACTAAAGTCCGGGACATGACCAGGAGTGAGCTATACGAAACACGAGTCCTTGTAGATCAAGGCAGATCACTCCATTCAGTTGCTCGGGAAGTTGAATTTAATGGATAGACGGGTGTTCGAACCGCCCGGGGGCATTCGGGTGAATAGGTGATTTCTCAATGACTTTCCAACAGTTTTTGCATAGTACTCGATATTAGCAAAAGTACCTGAGCACCGTGTTTTGCGCAAATTTCATACGAGTAAGGACGATTTGTCGGGACGGCTGGTGTCTCATAATTCTCCCAAGTATCCCCTACCTATATATAAGAGAAAGAACCGGTGATTGCTTCTGGCTTGCATCAAAATCAGCAAACAATCTTTTTTTCTCCTCCAAGGTGTAATTTCAGTCAGATTAATTGCCATCTGTAGACCTATGGGATAGACTCAAATTGCTGAACTTTTGGGTGTGTATTTCTTCGCAGGTAACACTATTTTAGAGGTCTAAACATTTGAAGAATGTCATCTGAAAAGGTGTAATGCGGAAATACCGGGATTTCCGGAGTCTAATATTCTGCTACATCCAAGACATGTGGACTTGAGCTGGACTGGTTTAACTTACCTTAAATTACTGTAGATTCATAATATGTCCACGAGAATTTACAATTTTAAGGTTATCCAGCTGCGCAAACAAATGCTCGTTACTTTTGGTAACCCCGAGTACAGTTGCGTTTGCGTTCCTGTTTTATTCACATTAGCACAGTGCCGTTCGAACGTCGCACATTCACGATTTCAGGACGGAGATTGATTGACTTCGTTCATCACACCCAGCAGTCACCGGGTGCCAGAACGACATTTGTACTCCAAGGGGATGGTTTGCATTCAAGTACCAACTTGAGCGTTGAGATCTAGCAAATCACTCCACCCCAATTCATATTGCGATGAAGCATTATGAGAGGCAGGCGTTCGAACCGCCCGGGGACCTTAGCTGGTTGTTGGAGCTTTTTCTTTTTGCTCATCCCTTCCGCAGAGTTTCTTGTTTTGCGGAGCAACCACATTCGTGTTTATGGAGCAACTTGTCCAACGCTGCACATCGGAACCAGGGTACATGTAAGCGGAAATATTTAACAGACTCCACCCTCTGCTTTTTCCACCAGTATACGCACGGGCGCACAATACATAACCAGGAGTCAAATATAGAGACCCCCAGTCCCTGTGGATCAAGGCAGATTCCTCCATTCAAATAATGTTCTGATTGTTTACCGGAGAGATGGGTGTTCGAACCACCCCAGGGACACTTCAACTGCCCCTTTCCTTTTTTTTACTCCAGGCACCGGATTTTCGTATTGTGCAACGAGAGCACCTAATGATAAATAGATCGAAGGGAATGGCAGAGCCTGAAAGGTAGTATCCGAAGATCTCGAGTCCGTAGCTCCACACGTAGCGCCATAATCAAGAGCACCACAAGCTGGATACAATCCCTGTAGATCAGAGTGTATCGCTCCATCCAAATTGAGTGCGAGAGCAAGGATTCATGGTGTTCCAACCGCCCAAGGGCATGACTCTTCGGACCGTTTCTTTTTTGTTTCTTTGCGTGTGTGGCTCCTCGGCCCGAACGTCGCGCATTTCCTATTCCCAGACGGAGATTAGTTGGCTCCTGTTCGTCACACACAACGTTCACCGCACGCCAGAAGGGATTTAGCCTCGATTGGGATGACTTGTAGACAAGGACCCATTGTAGCTAGAGAAGTCCCTGTGGCAACGCAGATCGCTCCATTCATATGTGGAATCCGCGATCCAAGTTAATGGAGAGACGGGTGTTTGAACCACCCCGGAGACATCAGAACCCACGCTCTGTATTTTATTTTATCGGCCCATGCAAGAAACTAAGGAAGAGCGACGATACATACTAGCCGAGAGCCGAACAATGGGTACTAGTCCATGTAGATGGATTACAGTACTCACTCCAGCCCGATCCCAGGGAATGGGCGGTATACTGTCTCATAATCGGTCAAATGTCGAATGAAAAACATTGCGGTACTATATGAAGCACTTGTCGCGTGCCTTGTCGCACTCTCTTTGTACCGCGTAAATTGCCGTTGGGCTCGAAGGTTTGCTGGAATATGCGCAGAAGGCAGAGGATGTGGCAAGCAGATGATATTCCTTTGAAAACCAGTGCAGTACTACTAACTAATTACGAGGTATTTATACTACTAGCATAGTTGGCTGAGGAAACCGCAATTTATGCAAGGGACCCTTTCGCAGTTGTAATAGCTGGGAGAGGGGGGTAGGGGGTCAGCTGAAGATGAAATAAACT
Source organism: Mycena leptocephala (assembly GCA_029378395.1). Lineage (NCBI taxonomy): Eukaryota > Fungi > Basidiomycota > Agaricomycetes > Agaricales > Mycenaceae > Mycena > Mycena leptocephala. The sequence continues at coordinate 22,343 of JARJLF010001411.1, read as the reverse complement.
TCAAAGCCTTTTGACCCTATATATCCGGTTTTCGAATCCCAATTACCCCTTGGGAATTTTGAATACATGAGTTGATACATAATCTTCATTGCGGTCTACCCGAAATCGGGTGCACATTGAAAATTTGAACCTCCTGACTCGTCCTATATTTAGGTGGCTTTCTCAATATATTTTTGACGTATTCAGCCCAAACCACCGCAACCCTGGAGTCGAATAGAATTCCTGCGACGAAAATGGAGGGGAGGCGTACACTAACCCGGTGTCCTCAATGTCCGACTGCGTAGCACGCAGCTAGATCATTTTGGGCTATCGGGTATGTGCGCACAATTTGTCCCGCTCGTTCATTCATTGATTCGGATAAGTCATCCTTCACTCAACTCGCACGATCTATTGGGGGACATGGAATATCCACACCAAAATAACTGCATGGAAGTATAAATAGAAATTTCTCACGGTCAGTTCAAATCTGCGATGTCCGCCGAGTCGACGGGAATTCGAAACTCTACTTGTTGTCGCATTTTTCAATCACGCAGCGACTACCCACTGTTCAAACTACTGGCTACAATCAATGTTGATGTTCTATTTGTCCTTCCTCGTTGTGCAAGCCTGATCAAACATTTTCTACGATAAATTGCTTCGGCTTCTTTACCATCGGCTCGGTGTCCTGTCATCCCAGATTGCTCCCGCTACAGACTCCGACTTTTCACTGTTCACGGTTCTTCGAGGCTGCCAATGATGTGTACAGCCGCTGGAACTGGAACTGAGACTGGAGTTCTATTTCTCGCTGTACCTGGCCATAATAGCTACGCGGCGGTACTACTAGTAAACTAGTACGTGGTATGAAAGCTACGGTAGTGGTTTAAGCCGCTGTATAATCTCCCCTCATGTTTTTCAGCCTGTGGTATCTTTGACTACAAAAATGCAATACAAAAATGCAATCGCTGCATTCAAGGGCTAAATAGCCGAGCTGATGGCTAGCTCTAGCGAGCCCTGGGTAGCTGTAGCTATGTCTATGGCTAGCTGATGCACTCCGTCTCAATTGGCAGGTCTTTAATATCTGTCTCTTGATGCTCCTATTCTTCTGTCGTCCGCTCATTTTCGGCCCATGGAAACCGAACCATTCCATTATGTTCTAAAATTGACTAGGAAAGGATGACGACTATTAGTAAAATTGGTCGAATCGAGGCCAGGGTATAAGTATATTCCATGCTGGCAACGAATTGGTTAGCGTTGGCAGAAATTTATCATACATAGCTCAAGTCAATTCATTTTAACTTGTACGCTGTAGCAATCTCGGGGAGTATCGATTCAATTAGAAGCATCAAAAAAATGCTGTTTGGCCAAGACCACAATGGCTTGACGACATGTCAATTTCATTAGGGCCCTGTTTATAATTCCCAGGACCATTATAAACAGTTTTTAGATCTGGGTTTATAAACAGGTTGTTTATAAACGTGTTTATAAACCCTCGCCCAAAAGCACTGATAAACAGGGTTTCCGGAAGATTTTTTCGCTCTTTTGTCCCAAAAATTGCCCCCACGATGCAAAGGGAGTTGCGACTTGGCCCTTATCACAAGAACAAAGTCTTCGGGCGAAGAAACGGACACTTGTACCAGTTCCAGGGCGAATAGCAGCCAAATTTCGATAGTTTTGACTTTGTTGCAGGTTAGTTTCCCATACGGAAGCTGCTAAACATTTTTTAGGGACATTCTTCCTCCAGTCGTCTGCCCAATTAGAGTCAAGCCGGGCCTAATGAGCACAGCCACTGTGAATTATAAACCGGCACTTTGAGCCAGACCATTTAAAAACCAGTTTATAAACCCGTGTTTAAAACAATGTTTGCAAACCAGAATAATAAACAGTGCCCTAAATTTCATTGTGTGAGAAAGGAACTGATGTCGGGCTGCACTGGGCCGGACAGAGTAAAGAGTAGGGCCGGACAGGGTGCGATGCGACCGAGCCATACCCGCAGGTAGACGGAAAAGCCGAAGGGATGGGTTGTTTCGTGTGGCTGTGGTGAGATCAACCTAGCCACACGTGCTTCGGCTAGGTCCGGTGAGGCGGTGCTTCCAAGGTGCTTCGGCTATTTAGCCCTTGAATGTGGTGAATATATCAGTTGACTATTCAATTCGCGCCCTGCTGCCGAAGCGAAGCGAATTTCTTGTACATGTAAGTTGATCCCATCAATCAGAACTTCTGGGTTCAAAACCGTGGGAATTGCGCGGTCTACCGCGCAATGCAAGAATGCAGTTACAACGCCGCACTTCACATGCACCTTCTCCTTGCCAGCTTACAACAGAATAAACTTGGGCCCGCAGCAGGTACTGACTTATGCTTTGCAATGGTACATCACCCCGCTAACCTGGTACAGTTTACACGATTCGTGGGAGGAGTTAAATTTACGCAGCAAAAAAATAGATATCTGAGTCTATTTCCGCGCTTGCTGTGAGAAGAATGCTGGCCAGGGTCCGTGATTCATACCGGAATCAACATTGGTGGTGGAGGTCATTCCGGACGGTATTTCAGACCAAGCCCATGAACGGTCATCCCCGACGACGAGAGCACACCATCAAATCACCCAATGAATACCCGACTCATGAGTGTTCTTCAGCACAGGTAAATACAACTCCTGATCTGTACCCGACTTTCCGCCCATGAAAAATGGAAATCTCTCGTTTGAATCCACCGAGTTGGGTCGGTACATTTACACTGGCTTCACGATTGCATTTTAGGACGTTGGAATGCAACATCTTTGAAGCCTTTATTCTCACACATCAGCGAGCTTTCACATCCCGTAGTATCGGTAAGTACACGTGCACAATCTGTTACCACGGTCGCTGGGACCGAACCGGCAATATGCAAGTGTCCGGACGGACACGGTCGCCTTGAACCGACGTGAAACTCTCAGAATAACCCGCTGTACATCCCAACCCGCTTCAATTCTTACTGAATGAGCACGTCCCAAGTTAGCCGGAAGGGCCGATAAGCAGTATAAAGCAGGCTCGCGATAGCCCAGAGAGACTCAGCCTTTACCTGCTCGTTTGGCTACCGTCTTCGGAATCCTTAGCCCCGGTTGCAATGCTGTCCACGAAATTTGTTCTGCTCGCCGCTCTCGCGACTGTTTCCAACGGTGCCACCTCTCATCTGAACGTGACTTTGTCGAACTGACGAGCGTTTGTAGCGGCGCTTACTCGTCGTGTGGTGTGCCCCGACGGCAACACAGTGTCAAACGAGGCCTGCTGCGCTCTGTTCCCCGTGCTCGAGGACATCCAGACGAACATGTTCGCCGACGACGACTGCAGCGACGCCGCTCATACCGCCCTGCGCGTCTCTTTCCACGATGCCATCGGCTTTTCGAACAGCAACCCGAGCATGGGGTATGAAATTATATCCTACTCTCCCCTGCTGATACCGCGGCTGACCAATGCGACAGTACTGGCGCAGACGGCTCGATCTTCATCTTTGCGGAGACTGAGCTCGGCTTTGACGCCAACCTCGGCATCGCCGACGCCTTCAATCTCGAGGCACCTTTCATCGCAAAGCACAACATCTCGGTTGCCGACTTGTAGGACTTCCCGTCAACACATCTACGTCTTTCTTACGTATATCTATCCTAGCATCCAGTTCTCCGCCGCGGTCAGCTTGACGAAGTGTCCCGGTATCCTTCGCCCGACGTTCATGTTCGGCCGTGTCGATGCGAAATTCTCCGCTCCCGATGGCACTGTCCCCGAGCCTTTCCGTACGTGTTTACGCCAGTACAGACATTGACGTTCTGAAGTCCTCTCAAGAGACCGTTGACGCCATTCTCGCCCGCATGGGCGACGCTGGTCTCACCCCTGCAGAGGTTGTGGCGCTCCTCGCATCGTACGCAATTTCTAGGAGTTATTTCACTCGTAGCTTACTGTCATGTTAGTCACTCCATTGCCGGAGCCGACGATGTTGACCCGTCCGTATCCGGACTGCCTTTTGACTCAACGCCATCGGTCTTCGACACCCAATTCTTCGTTGAGACTCAGCTCAGGGGTACCCTCTTCCCTGGAACGGGCGGAAACCAGGGTGAGGTAGAGTCTGCGGTTGCCGGCGTGCTGCGCCTTCAGTCGGACTCGAATTTGGCCCGCGACTCGGCAACCGCCTGCCTCTGGCAAGCGAACGTCAACAACCAGGCGCTGATGGCGTCCTCCTTCCAGAAGGCGTTCGCCAAGATGCAGGTCCTCGGCCAGGACGTTTCGAAGATGGTCGACTGCTCCGAGGTCATTCCCGTCCCCCCAATCTTGTCTGCTAGCACAGCCCAGGCATTCTTCCCCCCTGGCCTCACCCACAACGACGTCGAGCAGGCGTGCGCCTCCACGCCGTTCCCAAATCTCCCGACTGCCCCCGGTGCCCGGGAAGCCGTCCCTTCGATGTATGCCATTCCCCTTGCATATGCAGCCCCCTAAACTGACCGATCATTGCGCTCCAGCGTTCAGGACCCTGCGACAGACGGCGCATGCCAAGACGACGGTACGGGCTGTAATGCCGAGTTCACGAAGCAGTCCGCTTGATGCGCTTTCTGATATTTATGTGCGGTTCCGAAGTTGTTGTATATGCCTAGTCCATCTCCCTCTCGTTTATAGACCTTCGTTGAAATATTTTATCTGGTTTCCTGGCAAGTTCTCGCCTTCCACCGCATGAACACTTTTTGAGGTTGTAGGTGAGCTTGTCTGGGGTTCATTGATCAGTATCACTGGCGCCGGCCGCTCGCCCGAAAGGCATGCGCGGGCCGCTGGTATCGACGCCGGCACCAGCGGAGTGTGAGCATGTGACACGCCGCGCCGAGCAGTGGAAAGGAATCGGCGACCGCACAGGGCTAGCTTGCGAGGAGGAAGGCGCGGAAGGCAAGGAGCTGCATCATGAACGCTAGCCGCGCTCAAGCGGAACAGACACTACATTTTGATGGCCCCTCGGTCAACTTGACCGAGATCTGGTCATGGGCTCGAGATAGTCCGCTACCGGCTGGAAGCTGCGCTGGTACTCCCGAACTCGTCTTTGTTTGTGGGTGGTTTTTCCTGCCCTTTCCGCATGACTCCAAGAAGGTCGCCCCATGTGTTACAACATGCGAGGCACGAGCACTAATATCGTTGTAGCGTCTGTCTACGAGAGACTCCACATGTGTATAGTCTGTCCCTGGACGATCCAGGATCCAATTTCTTGATCTCGGCTTTGAACTGCTTGAATGTCATGATTGGAGCTCGCTTATGTTTCCAGAGCTGCTCATCGTCGATGTCCAGATACCGGAGCGCTATATCAATCAGCTCTCCCGCTGTTGTCCGCTCCGTTTCCTCCCCTGTTTCCTGATGTCGGAAAAATCCTTGTTGCCTGGTTTCCGAAAATATGAGATTATCAGAGAATATCAGGCCATTAGACCGGGGGGTGCCTATTTTTTTCAAGAATGTACCTTTTTCAAATATCAGGTAATATCAGACCTGAGCGACATTATCAGCCTAACCACGAAATATCAGGACTTCGACGCCTTATTGGGCCTGATCAGACGTCGCTGGGAAAAGAGGAAAAAACAAAAAATGAACCAACCTTTTTTGAGACCAGGTGTTGTACCCGGGCCTTTGTTGTTACTTTTGTACGATGAAGTCGGTCTAAACTCTGATAGTCAGTATGGATTCAAGGTTGTAAGAAATTGACTGTTAGCTGCGATACTCGAACACGCGACCTCTTGGTTGGGACTAAAATGAAGGTGTTAACCACTACACTACGGAAGACATGATGAATTATATATACCGCCCCCCCGACACATCACAGAAACTCCGAATTGACTTCAGAATACCTCGAGGGTGGCCACATGCGTGTATAGAGGCACAAGCACATGAATTAAAGTAAGATATTATTTACTAAGCCTCAGCCGGCACCTCCTCTTCGTCTGCATCCAACAGATCCATAGCATCTTGCAGCTGCTTCTCAGCCTCATCGCCGCCATTGCCATTGGCAGCAAGACTGGAGTCGGTATCGGGGAAGAAAATATTGTCCCACTCACGGAAGATCCGTAGTACGGATGCCTTGCGCTTGTCGAGGCCATTTTGAAGATATTTGATGTACTTCTCAAGGTCGGCCTGCCAATTGATACCTGTCTCCGTGCCACGCGGAGTCAACTCGATATCGGCAGAAACAGCCCAACGAGCCTAAAATTTTGCTTGATTTCTTTCGTTTCGTCAACGGGCCCTGCGGCCGTTTTGAGTTTCTTCCTCCCACGTTTGGGTGCCGTGTCGCTTTGATAGGTGATGTCTGCCAACTTGCGGAGCGCTTCTCGAAGCTCCTTCTTCAGCTGGGGAGGTCGGCGCGTAACTCCGGACTTGGGGAACGTGACAATGAGCCCGAATCTGAGCGCACGGCATTCTCGTCGTCCTCTTCATCATCGGAATAGATTCTGGAAACCTTTCTCTTGTGAGCAGATGGCATGGTGGTGGTTGCAAGCGAAATGGCAGTGGCATTCCATTGGGTACATGGTCATTGTGAGTGCGTCTCAATCATCTTCCTTCCGCTCGTTTTTGATGGCTGTTTAGCCAATCGATCCTAGCGATCCATCCGACCGAAATGCGGCTGAGGCCCTCGGTTGGGCACGTTTCAAGCGTGAGGTGATGCACAAGGTTTTTCGGGTTATCTTTGGGCCCCTTCTCGGACCTGCCAAGCACGGCGAAGCTCTCACCTGTGGCGATAAAATCCAGCGAGTATGTTATCCGGGTATCCCGGTCACATCCATCGATGGCGAGGAGGCTTGCTCCGTCTCCGCTTGTCGTGCAGCACTGGAAAATTACCCCTGTCCCCGTTGCTTGGTTCACCACAATGATCTCGCCAAAATTTGCAAGAGCTTCACCTTGCGCACGACGGAGACAATGCGAGAAAAATACGAACAGGCACTCGCTGCTCCTACAAAGACTGAAAGCGAACACATTCTTCAATCGGTTGGATTGCATGCGACTGAGGTGTGTTCAACCATCTCGTTGTATCCAGAACCCTCATAAATTGTGCTGGAACTTCTTCTGGTCCCTGGGGTCACATCAGATGTATAGCGTATCCAAAAATTAGACCAATCGGGGCAGTATTCCGAGTGTTACAGGTGTCCTACTCAAAGCCAAGTTTTTCCGGAAGAAATTCTATTACGTAAAAGGATCAAGAATACCGGTATTCCATTCGCTGTGGATTTTCAATGCGAATCGAATGAGCCTATTTCGAGGGGAAACGGTTGAGAATTGAGCTCAGGGCAGCTGTTCTCGTGAAAACTTGCCAAAAGAGAGAAAAAAACGGACCGTGCCTGTTGTACCGCAAAGAGCTGTAAGGCACACATGTAGCTGCTCAACTGAACTTTAACTGCGTGGAACAACGTGCTTTTGACAAAGTTTATTTAGGGCAAGATTTCAAACTCCGACGATTATGTAATAAGATCCTGACCTGAGCGGACCCCCGCAGTAACAACAACAACAACAACAACCACAACCACCACCATCTCCAGTGGGTGGTCGTCGTTCCGGCCGCAGCGAGCATCGGGCACTCGCTTGCCGTCGTCAGACCATTGTCCAGGACTGTCCACCACCATCGGACGAGGCTCCGGCACCGTACCACCGCATCGTCACCATGACAGACCCGACCCCGCCCCATCCCCATATCCCACCATTCAGAGGCAGACAACGCGTCTCCGACTCACCCATACCTCGATTTAACCCCCGCGCTGCCAAATTCTACGCCATACATTCGCGGCTGCCCCCGCTCACTTCGCGCGCGGCTTGCGCTCGTTACCGGCTTAGTAGGAAAACTGCAATCCCGCTTCACGACATAGCAGCAGTAGAACATCTCCTCATTCAGCTGAACGACATCGCTACATTACTCCACGACGTCCTCCTTGCCCTACCACCCGCCATCATCCACACGCCTGACCGCGCATCCAGCTCTTGCTGCGATCCCGCACCCTCAGCTCACTCCTGCGACTGTCCGCCATGCACACCTCCCTCTTGGAACACACCCCAGCATTGTTTGGCGCTACCGCCGTCACCCTACGCCCCGCTTGACAATTTTTTTGGCGGATGATTGCATCTCCCGGTCACATGGTACTACGCAGTCACGAGACGACGACGAGACGAGGTTCCCTCCTTTAACTTATTGAAAATTGGCGGAAAAACCTACATAGTTACTTACGGTCCGCCGTGGTAGGTCTCGGCCTACCTCAGTCTTGTATTTAGACGGAGGCGTGATTCACAAATGTAAACATGTAAACAAGACTACGTTTTGCATGTGTTGTTCAATGTGTGATATTCATCCACCACCCAGCTCCCAGCCCCATCCCAAAGTTCCGCCGACCTGATTATTTATTTCATTCTGCGACAGCTATGATCTGCCGGTCCAGCTTCTCGATTCTCAAACTTGAAGACATTTGGGTTGCTTTCAGTGGAGTACATTCAAGAACCCATTGGATGAGAAATGTCTCCGCGGATCAGGATAGATTCCTTCATTCTAATTATCGGGTATGGTGGAGAGTCGGGTGTTCGAACCGCCCCAGAGCCATGATTATTTCGCCTGCATTTTTTTTGCCCGCGCAGGTATGTATTTAATCCATCCACGCACCGTCTCCCGTCTCCATTTAAGATTTCGGCTCCTGCTGACCGAAGGAGACTGGCTATTGACAGTTATTCGGAAGATTTTGAGGACGGCCGTCGTTATTAACAGTTATTGACCTGCCCCAGTGACATCCAGGTTGTTCAAGACTTGACGTACAAATCGAACTGACGCAGACTGACGCTGCATGATTCAAACGTCAGTGCAGTGTCAAAGTCCATTTTCCCAGTGTACAAGACATGAAATGCTATCATGAAAATTTATACGGTGCACAGATTCATGAAGGTTTCGATGAATTTTCCAGATCCAAACACGTTCGTAGTACCCACTCCTGTATATCATGGAGAACCACTCCCTTGTAATGCTTGGGCCTTCTTGCGGCAGCAGCGTCATCCTCCGCTTTCGCGGTCGCCTCTTTCTTGGCGAGAAGCTCCAACAATTGGGGTTGCTTGTCGGCCAGACACTGGTCAAGGGGCGTTTCAACGACGAACTTGAGCGCTTTCATGGCTATTGGGATATTGGCGTGGGCTTCAGGAGAGAATCGCTGCGGACCTTTATCACTGACTAATATGACCTGATTGAAAGGAATAACCATTTTTGGCAAGCCCACCTTTTCAGCGTCCTCGTCGAGTACCTGTTGTCCTAACTGCAAGGGTCCCGCCGCGAAGATTACATCTACTGTCTGATAATCATCATAAACCTTCCAGAAATCAACTGTTTCCTTCTTGGTCTTTCCCAAGCCCTTTGGTAGGGCCCGCATCTCCGCTATTTGTTCCTGGGTAGGTAGCGCTGTGGGCAGCTTGGGGGAAGGGCGGGCGGACCGTTGGGGTGGATAAAGATATCGCCCCATCGCGTTCCCGAACCGTGAGGTTAATGATCCAAACTGAGGGCCATGATGGATGAGTCCTGCCAGGCCTGTAAGATGAAGTACACACCTGGACCATACTCAATTTCATCGTGTTCGCGGCGACGTCCTCGACTCTGAAAATAGTTAGGCCAGCATCAACACCACCCGGTCAATACACCACGTACCTGAGTGCAGATACATCAAGAGTAAACAATTGTGAATCAATATAATGAAGGCTCAAAAATAGAGAATAAATAAGACAGACCTAACACCACAACGCCGCCCCCGTCCTTGCACCTGACGGCAAGGAATGTAGTACCGAAGCGTTGAGCATTTTCCCAGTGCGGTGTGAGATAAAAACCACCTATGATTTAGGCAGTGTCAAAAAAACGGTGTCCTTTTTGCTGAACTGCACAATACTTAATCGGACTTGAACGACACGCGTGGAAACGTTCCATAGGTGGAGTCACCGTTTTGTTGTCAACGATGGCCGCCCAATGCCCGTCCCGGGTCAAACAGAAGCAACCCGATGAGCCCTAACCTAATCGCTCTCGTAAACCGGGCGCCGCTGTCAGACGATGCTAAATCACCCTTGGTACTATCGCAGATGTCAGATATTCGCCGGAGCGGAATGATTTCGACTCAAGACTAATTGGTGCTGTGTCGCGTTGCGACCTTTCTCGTTCCGAAATGACAGCGGGACTGAGTGGAAACTCGTACAGTCCAGGCTGGTTAGTAGGGACTGCCAATTTTTGGTCTCTCTGTTTGCCCCTCTCCATGCTCGACCTGGCCGTAAAGTACTTACCCTCCTTCTTTTTTTTTTTTTGCTGAACGTCAGGGCCAGCGGGATTGGGGAACTTTTCTGTTCACCGTTTCCGGACCGACCTGGCCGTGCCGCCACCGCCCGTTAACAGTAGCCTTGTCTTGGACACAAAACCCCGGCGTGATAGGAAATAACCACTCGAGAAAATGTGTCTACCGCACTAGCTTCCAACTTAAGCACTGTATAATGAGGGCAGCACTTCTATCATCGACTCCGGCCTAGTACACTGAGCCGTCATTGTCTCCCGCCAGCTGACACCCACTAAAACTCCGACCTTCCTGCACCACTCAAATGGGAGCCGGTCTCCGTTTGGCACAATAACTTCAGTTTTGATGCTACATCACTAGTACTCTAGAATTCTCGGGGGAGGATGCTCCAGTACACTCCGCCTTCCTTCTACCTTCGCCAACCATTCTACCAGCAGCTCAGTCGACTCGAGGTACAGTGTATAGAAATTCGCATGAGCCTGCTCTTCCGCCCAAATCATCTGTTTCGAATCTGCATCCAGCGATCTCTCCGTGGTGTCAACAATGACGAACATCACTCCGGTGAGGTCGCCGCACAGAGATGCAACGTCGAAAACATACCAGCGGGATGCATAAGTAAAGTAGGAGAGGTTGACACAATCTTCTATTACGGTTCCGGGGAAATAGGCCCATGCCCACCGATACCAAACTGCCTCCCAGTCAAGATTTGGTGGCGCGTACATGTAAAGTCCTTGAGTAAAGATGGATGCTGCAGGTTTCCCCATGATGGCTCAGGGATCCCATGGGCCCCGTCCACATGAGATAGATACTCTCCAGTTGGAGGGAGCAGCATTCTGGACCAAAAAGATCCCAGATGTGCCAAACGACAGCGAGGTGTCTGACTCCTTGTGAGATCTCAAGCAATGTCCAATGAGTGACAACTCCTCGTCCGAGAGATCACCACGAGTGAATGGCAGATCGATGGCTAGTACTCGAATGAAGCTGGCGTTCGGCAAGAAACCGCCCTTGACTCGCCTCACCCAGTCGTTGTGCCGGCGAACAACGACTGTGTGGAAGGCAATCGGTTTTGTCCTGCTCCTCGCGGTGCCACTTAGTCGCGGAGATCTCGGCTTTCGGAAGTATGACTCACCAGGCGCGAAATCGTGAGGCTAAGAGAGAAATTGTAGCACACATATCACGATCTTGGTCCAGAAGCATGTCAATTATGGCTCGTTCAATATCGTCCGGAAATGTCATTGGTGGGCCTGGAGACGCTCAGGGTAGGTGCCATGAAATGGAGAGCAGGTCAACTGTCCGACTTTGGTGAGCAAGAGCGGGGAGGGATTAAATGAGTACTACAAGCTGTCACCTTGGTTGTCAGGGCTGCATGACAACCCGTCTGTTCAAAGACCGCATTTAGATATGACGACGTGCTCCGGTCAATGCGCAGCTTGGCCTCACAACCGGACTAAACGGCTGTGCTCGGAGCACATGTCCGCCCAAGGTGAGACGGGGATGTCGCAAAAATCGCTTTGGGGTTATAAGTCAGGATAAGGGCTTTTCGAGCCTTATACACTAGGCTCAACTCAACCTGTGCGTCACCAATATTGGATTGGAATGCAGCCTGAGGGGGGTCCCTTTGAGTTATAAGTGTATATAGGTACTTATAACCCTTTATAAGGGTTTATAAGCATGCCTGCTTGCCTATAAGCTTCAAAAAGCCCCTATCTTGGCTTATAACTTAAAACAGATTTTTGCGACAGAGGTATGGAGAATTTACCGGCCACTCGATTGTTTGACGAGGGAGACTTGGGAACGGATCACGTCGCGTGATTCATTGGAGGCATGCCGAGCTAGCGTGCGGTTTCCATACACATGATCGAAGGAGATGGGTAAGGAGAGATCCACAGTGTTAATATTGAACGGCGCGGATGGATGACATGTTGACCACCAAGCAGGAATCATAGGGAAGAGAACATAAAACTTGGGATTGCACGAGATATGGACTTGAAATCTATTGTTGATCAGGTTGTGCTGCGGGCAGGTAGAGTCCTTGTAGATTAAAGTAAATCGCTCCACGGATATGAGCTTGGAAATGTATTGCCAATGGAGAGACGGGCGTTCGAACCGGCCCGAGGACATGATCTGCGGGTAGTCATTTTTTTCGGCGGCTGGTTGGCTTGATAGATGCAATCTTCATTGCCGCTGTGGTGGGAGTTCACGATTTAATTTCCGACCGATCTCCACTGGCAATCCCTTGAGGCAATCACTCCCAAGTATAATCAACGCTAAATCCATACGGATACAAGTGGGGGTTGCACACGGTGTGCACGGGTGTGCACGGGTATCCATATGATGAAAGGAGGGAGAAAATATGCCCGTAGTGCCCGTTCGATTCGGGCCCTTGCTAGTCGTTGGAAGGAGTACAATTCTTTTTGGGTGGGATAGCCCTAGGCCTGTGTTCCACGCTACAAGATGTCCCGACCGTTGGAACGGCCAGTACAAGTCCCCGTGGATTAGAGTAAATCGCTCCCCAAATATATCCTTGATCGAATCAAATTGGATAGTGGAGAGACGGGCGTTTGAACCGCCCCGAGGACATGATCTGCGGGTAGTGATTTTTTTTTGGTGGCTGGTTTTGGGCTGGTTGGCTTGATAGATTCAATCTTCATTGCCGCTGTGGGGGGAGCTCACGATTTAATTGTTGACTCACGATCTCCACTGGCAATCCCCATCCATCGAGAAAATCACTCAAAGGTATACTCAACGCCAAATCCAAATGGGCACAAGCGGGATTGCACAAGGTGTGCACCGGGTACTCATACATTGCGTATGTGGCAGAAAAATATGCCCGGAGTAGCTCGTTCGATTCGGGCCCCTGCTGTCGTTTTGACGAAGTGAAATTCTTTTTGGGTGTGCGTTGTGTTTCCCAAGCGCTGGAGCGTAGATAACCGGCTGCATCGTATGAGCCCCATGCGCGTGGGCTCCGTGAGGTGTTCAGTGAACCTGTGAACAAGCGATTCGTGTGTGGCGCTTTACTTCAGAACACAAAAAGCTTAAGATGACCCCTGGCAGTTCCCCTGCTAGAATTTGGTTTGAATCCAGACTAGCAACACCCCCAATACAATTCCCCGTGGATTAAAGTAAATGGCTCCACGAATGTGGGGTATGAGCTTGGAAATGTATTGCCAATGGAGAGACGGGCGTTCGATCCGCCCCAAGGACATGATCTGGCATAGGCAGATTTTCCTTTTTTTTTTTGGGAACGAGTTGAGGGTTATCGTGTTGCCCGATAGATTCTTCGACTATCATTGAGGTGTGGTCGAGGGTTGCGATAGCTGACCAACGATCTCCAATCGCGGATCCATTGAAGCAATCACGCCCAAGTATAATCATCGCCAAATCCAAACGAACACAGGCGGGGTTGCACAAGGTGTGCACGGGTATCCATATGATGAAAGGAGGGAGAAAATATCCCCGTAGTACCCGTTCGATTCGGGCCCCTGCTATCCTTTGAATTCGAGAACATTGTTTTTTGTTGCGACTCGTGGGTTCTGAAACGCTGGGGTGTCCGTAAAAGAACGTCGCTGACATGCTTTCCCAACTCCAGGAAATGTTACGATTTAAGTATCTGTTTAGATGCCAGTGATCAGCAGCGATTGGGATTCGTGTTTCAGCTCACAGCCAAGGCTTATCATACTTCCGACCGTCAGAATTTGGTTTGAATCCAAACTAGCAAGACCCTTAATACAAGTCCTCGTGGATTAAAGTAAATCGCTCCACCCAAATACCGTTTTCAGAATCATGAATATGGCAATGGAGAGACGGGCGTTCGATCCGCCCCGAGGACCTGACTTGGTGGTTTAATGCTTTTTTTTTGGGACCGCATGCGGGTTACCGTGTTGCTTGATAGATTCAATATTTATTGGGCTGAATTGTGGTCGAGCATGGCGACTTACTCTACTTTCTTATCCACGATCGACAACCTCCAATCCGTTGAAAATTAATCCCCAATCCAATCAGCACCTCTTATCTCTTAGAGCTCTCCTCTCTCCCACTCTAAACCCTACCCATTGCGTCCCTGTGGGTCGGATGCCCACCCTTCACGATTTAGGTCCCCATGTCTCTATTACAGAAGGCGGGGCGGTTCAAATCCGCCCGGGGACATGCATGATAGGCTTTAGTGCATATATATTTTTTCTTTCGTGATTCTACCTACCCATTTGTAAGAGAAACGGGTATCGCAGGCTATGGGATAACCTTGAACAGATTGGTGTTACTGAATATAATACCTCTCCAAGGGAATATGACATATATCCGGGTTCAAATACTGGAACCTTTATATAATCAGTCAAACAGAGCTTTCACCAATGAAGTCTTAGATTGGAACTAGAGCTAGTGTCGTAGCTCAAATATGTAAGGCTGCTGTCAAAGCTTATAGAAGGATGAGCGCTGGTGACCCGGCTTAAGTATCACGCAAGTAGCGGAAGTGTGAATGTTCACGGTAGTAGGTTGCAGTAGATGATGATTGAGTTGTTTTACAGGAGGAGGAGGACCCTCTTATATACTGCTAGCTACTGAGTCATAATCCACTGACTCACACTGACTCAAAGTGACTCTACCGCACAGCAAAGCACTGGAAATGCGGGGTTCGGGTTGAGTCACGAGGCAGCAAGGGGGAATCGGGATTCGAATTTCCGACAGGGGGTAGGGGGAGGTGGGGTCCCAGGAGGGCCGAAAAAAACTCCTACCTATATATTAGCAGGGAGGGAAAAGAGCCTCTGAATCACATCTATGAGCCTTTAGGGGCTCAAGTTCACCATTGGGAGCTCAAACACTGGGTTGTGGTAAGCTGAGAAGTGTTCAGTTCAGTTTTGTAGACCAAAAGTGGGCCATATGACAGCGAAAATGAGTCATATTTAATGCATTAGTACTCACAGAATAGTTGGACAGGACTGGAACAATGCCCTCAATGATGTGGAAACACATTGTGAATTTTTTTGGAATTTTGTGGCCGAATTGGTGGTGGCGGTGAAGATGCACATGACCGGAAAGAACGGACCGCCGCCAGGGGTGGGAAACTCTTTCCCTTTATGGAAGGAGGGAGGGGGAAGGAAGGTTGAAAAAAAAATTTTGACCCTAAATCCTTTTTTCGAATCTCGATTCCCCCTTGCGAGGCAGTGTTCAGCCGTGGGAAATAAATAGTGAATACGAGGCATGTAGGCTAGAACATAGCATAAATAATTACCTACAAGCCATAAAGTGTTAATATCCATCACACCATTGTACCTATCGTGGCTGGTTGTTTTATATTCTTGTGTGCGTGGATTTGGTTTTGTTCCCCCTTCTATGCATAGCTTCTGGAGTTCATGTGAGGTCAGTATGTTGCTACATAAATTTAAAACTGCGACGCGAGGACGCCGGTGGTAATTCAGCGAATCTGACGAGAAAATGTGCCATATAATGAGCGGTAGAAACAAGCGGGGTTGCACACGGTGTGCACCGGGTACTCATACATTGTGTATCTGGCAGAAAAATATGCCCGGAGGAGCCCGTTCGATTCAGGCCTCCGCTATTGATTAGTCTGACGGCGTTCTTTTTGCGACTCGTGGTGTTTCCGCCGCTCACCATGGGGCCGAAATCAGCGGCGTGGGCGTGGTCTCTGCACGGTGTTTAGTGAATTTATGAACGGGTGATTCGTGTTTGAACGGCTTTGTGGCATCCTCAAGGATTGTACTCTGTCTCCGTTCCGACCCGTTGAATTGGAATCCAAATCAAGTCACCCCAGGGCATTGCACTTCATCTTCTCGTCCCCCTGTTTAGTCCATGTTCCGGTGTCCTCATCTCCCGCGAACCAAGAGTATCCGAGAATCCTCGATCTCAAGTGCAGAGCAGAGTCCGGAAAAGGTGATGTCTGACTTGAAGGCGTGAGTCCATAGCATTCACAAGTCGGAGACACATTCAGAGACCCACAAGAGTATTACAAGTCCCTGTGGATTACAGTAAACCGCTCCAGCCCGGTGTATTCGACACACCTTAGATTACTGGAGAGACGGGCATTCGAGCCGCCCTGGGGACACTACTATCTGAGACCCCCTACCTGGCCACCCTGCCTAGTTGGCCATTGGGAGTCTAGCATGTCGACACTTTTTTGTTTGCTCCAGGGATAATGGGGGATGGGAGTACAATCCATAACGAAGGTCTGAACCGAATTTGGAGCCGGAGTGATGAGTTGATCGAAAGTTACGACATCTCGGATCAAGACCTGCAACGTGTGAATTAGTGTTGCCGCGGTCAGGTTCTGAACTGCTGGCGAACCTGAACCGAACCTGAACTGGACCAAAAGTCCGGTTCAGTGGCTGTGAAGTTCGCCGAACCGAACCCAAGGTTTGGTTCAAGGTTCAAAGATTTTCTGAATTCTGTGAACCTTGCTGAACCAGTTCGAACCCATCCGAACCTCTGACTTGGAGTAGCCCAGTTGGAGCGAAAAACTCTATTTCAACTATGATTTGATCTTCAAGTTTGAACGGGCCACCAGTGGAAGTCTTTTCAGCAACGTTGTGATTGTCAATTCCATCTTACACTGAGGGTAAATGTGCTCTCTTGATAGTATATGTGCATTTCATAATTTTTTTTCCACCAGAAAATGTTCGGTCCAAGTCTAAGCCCAAGTGCGACTGAAGAGTGTTGAAAAAAAATGTGGCTAATTGAAACTGGTATGAAGGACGTGAATGTCATACCCACAAAATACCAAAAGAGGCCAGCGTTCCTTGGGAAGGGGTATACTCGGGTATATTGGGGGGTGGGTGGTTTCTTTGTTGTAAACTCGCGCTGCAAACATTTTTTCAAGTGATTGGGGCCATGGGAAACAAAAATCGGTTTGAACCTGTCCGAACCGCCTCTGAACCTGAACCGAACCTTGCCGAACCTGAACCTGAGGTCCAGTCCAAGGTTCAATAATTTTGCTGAACCGAACCCGAGGTCCAGTCCTGGGTTCGGAAAAATTGGACGTTGAACTGGACCGAACCGGACCGCGGCAACACTAGTGTGAATATCAATTTCTTACGCGACGCGGCTTGGCTTTCTCGTCTCGGCTGGCTCTCTGCCAATTCTTGGCCGTTCCGGAGCTTCGTGGGCTCGTTCTGCTCCCCGGATTCGGGGGATTCGCCTGTCACCATACCCGCCACTGAGGAGTCAAGATCCTCCCTGCTATGCTCCCATGAACGCGCCACTGCTTTTTCGAGTCGCTCCCCCTAGCCGACGTTGGGAATTTTATCTGCCCAACTCCCTTCTCATTGTAGTGCTTTACCGCCACCCACACAATTTTAGTGTTGCCAACACCAGGAATTTTTTGGGGAGCTGTGAAGACATTGCTACGGAGTTAGGAGTCTAAATACGTCGTAGACCTTCCTTTTAAGCTATTTGAGTCTTAATTTGGGTCACAATATGGATCCGTCTTCCAGTAGACGTGCCATTACTCCAGGGACCTTGTTTCGGGCCTTTCCTCGATCTGAGAAGCAGTCATTTACACACCTCATATGGGTTGCACGTTGAGCATTATATGTTCAAATGGTTACTATATACCCTAGATACCATTTCCGATGGATCCGGGCGCTGTATTCAAGCCTTGCGACTTGATTTGGCTGGGTGGCCAACTAGCTTGTTATTTGGCCATGTTAAACTGCCGGCCGAAATAAATTCACTGTAACTGCAAATCTTCAGATATTTGGGTGGGAGTAGTCTTGAACTCTTCGTAAGATCCCTGCCCTCATTCTGACACAGTTGGGCACACGTAGGGTCAGCGGACAGAGTGAGATTCAGGGATGAATGCTTAGGTGGCCAAGTAAGGGGTCTTAAATAGTATGTGAGAACGTTGGTCTTTTTTCTCGGTTTTATTTTATTTTTATTTTTATTTTTATTAGGGGGGGGGGGGGACATACACAGGAGAGCACGACACATTAAAGGAGCAATCCCAGTCCCTGTGGATCAATGTAGATCGCTCCATTCAAGTATGAAAAGCAGGCGAACGAAGTATTGGAGAGACGGGCGTTCGAACCGCCCCGAGGACCTGATTCGCTAGTTCGGCAATTTTTAGTTTATCTTTCTTTGGCTTAGGGTGGCTTGATAGATCGAGTTCCGAGTTCCGTTGCCCGCTCACCCTACGTCCAGTACACAATCAGTAACATGGGCCCTCGTAGATTAAAGTAAATTGCTCCCCAAATATATCCTTGATCGAATCAAATTGGATAGTGGAGAGACGGGCGTTCGATCCGCCCCGAGGACATGATCTGCGAGTACCCATTTTTTTTTTTGGTGGCTGGTTGGCTTGATAGATTTAATCTTCATTGCCGCTGTGGGGGGAGCTCACGATTTAATTTCTGACCGCACGGTTTACACCGGCAATCCCTTGAGGCAATCACTCCCAAGTATAATCAACGCCAACTCCAAACGGATACAAGCGGGGTTGCACACGGTGTGCACGGGTATCCATTTGAAGCTAGGATCGCGAAGAACATATATCCGGAGTAGCCCGTTCGATTCGGGCCCCCGCAGTAGTTTGTGGTCAGATTTCTTTTTAGGTGTGCGTTGTGTTTCCCAAGCGCTGGGGCGTATATAACCGGCTGCATCGTATGAAGGTGTTCAGTGAATTGATGAACAGGCGATTCGTGTTTGGCGCCTTACTTCACAGCAGAAAAAGCTTAGGCTTACCACTCACTACATTTTGATGGCCCTCCAACCCGGTCGAGGCCCCTCGGCAAACCTCGGCCAACCTCAGCCGACCTCGGTCAAGTTGGCCGAGGGGCCATCAAATGTAGTGACTGGCAGTTCCCCTGCTAGAATTTGGTTTCAATCCAAACCAGCAACAGCCCCAATACAAGTCCTCGTCGATTAAAGCATATCGCTCCAACTAAATTATCTGGCATAGTGAGATTTCGATTGGAGAGACGGGTGTTCGATCCGCCTAAGGACATAATCTGCGAGTAGCCAATTTTTTTTCGGCGGCTGGTTGGCTTGATAGATGCAATCTTCATTGCCGCTGTGGTGGGAGCTCACGATTTAATTTCTGGTCTCCAATCCCCATCCATCGAGAAAATCAATCTGCAACATAATCAGCGCTTAATCCAAACCCACACAAGCGGGGTTACACGCGGTGTGCGCCGGGTACCCATATCTTTCGGAGGTGTAGGAAATATGCCCGGAGCAGCCCGTTCGATTCGGGTCCCTGCTATGTTTGGGAAGAATGTCTTTTTGGCGTGTCGTGGGTCCTCAAGCGCCAGGCCATGTTCCAGGCTGCAAGATGTCCCGACCGTTGGAACGGCCAGTACAAGTCCCGTGGATTAGAGTAAATCGCTCCACCAATATACGGGCGAGATCATCGATTGTCAGTGGAGAGATGGGCGTTCGAACCGCCCCGAGGACTTGAAAATATTACGCTGCCATTTTTTTTCTTCTTAAGGCGGTGCCAGAATCCGGATAGCTTGGTAGATTTAATCTTTACCAACTGCAACCGAGGCCCGAAGTGTGCTTGAGAATTGGGATGTATGATAATTTCAGATCCACGATCTCCGATCTCGGATCCATTGAGGCAATCACTCCCAAGTATAATCAGCGCCAAATCCAAATGGACACAAGCAGGGTTGCACAAGGTGTGAACCGGGTACCCATTCATTGAGAGCGGTAGAAAAATATGCCCGGAGTAGCCCGTTCGATTCGGGACCCTGCTATCCTTTGAATTCGAGAACATTGTTTTTTGGTGCGACTCGTGGGTTCTGAAACGCTAGGCCTGTGTTCCGCGGTGCAAGTCGACTCGCAGCATAT
This sequence comes from Mycena leptocephala, assembly GCA_029378395.1. Lineage (NCBI taxonomy): Eukaryota > Fungi > Basidiomycota > Agaricomycetes > Agaricales > Mycenaceae > Mycena > Mycena leptocephala. The sequence goes on along the minus strand of JARJLF010001411.1, from coordinate 2,293 downwards.
TGTGACCGTTTGGATGATCAATACAAGTCCTCGTGGATTACAGTATATCACTCCAACCAAATTGTTTTCGGTACGAATAGACTTGGCAATTGGAGAGACGGCGTTCGAACCGCCCCGAGGACATGAGCGGGAAATTGTTCCTTTCTTTTTTGTTTTGTTTCGTTGTTGTTGTTGTTGTTTTTTGGTACTACGGCTTGAGCTGTGCTGGCCATGGATTGCTGCAGCCGCTCAGTGCCCGGATCCACGACCACGGTCGACTGGATCTATATATTATATATTATATTATTATAAGTGGAGGTATTTATTCAGCAGGCCCCCGGCTCAGCGCTCAGCACTCAGGAGTCACCAAACCCACATCCTATCCTATCCTATCTTATCCTCACGTCCCGTGGGTTGGACGCCCACCCTCCACGGTTTACGTAGATGGCGAAGGTACAGAAGGCGAGGCGGTTCGATCCCGCCCGGGGACATGAGATATGTTGACCACCGTTTTTATCCTTTTTTATCCTTTTCTAACTCTAAGGCGTGGCGGACAGTTCGTCGTACGCGCAGGAGTCTCTCTGGCTATTCGTTTGTACAGAACACGGGTCCTCGTGCTCAATACTCAGTCCTGAGTAAGTATTATTAATACCGCAGATCAGTGCCATTGCGTTTATATTCAATAGTTGTACATTCATTCATTCATTCATTCGTCGTGCTCCGACCGACCGACACACGACCGACATTGTAAATATTCCCCTACCCACTCTTGTTTTCCCTTCCTCCGTTCTCCCATTCCACCCCTCCTTCGCCGCCGCATTTACGCGCTGCTCTCTTCGCAGCGAGGGATAGCGAGAAGCACTACTTCTTCCCCGCCTTCTTCGCGGCTGCGCGCGCGCGCGTGATCTGCTTCTTCCAGCCGTAGCATTGGTTGCAGGCTGTGCGGGGTAGGTTAGCGCGTGGCTCGCATATGCGTAAATGAAAAATGCAGGGAGAACGACGAATGGGACGCCGGAATGAAGGGATTATAATGGGAAAAAGATAAAGGGAACGGGAAGGTGGGAGCCGAGGAGGGGAGGAGTGGAGAGGAAGGGAAAGGGATGAAAGGGGAGAGGGCCAGCCGAACCGAGGTGGGCACGGACGGACGGACGGACGGAGGGCGGGACGAGGATGGGGATGGAAGCGGAAGCGGGAACGCGAAAAGGCAAGGTGGAAGGAAGGGAAGGTGGACAAGCGAGCGCAAGCGCTGCAACGCGGATGTGGGTGCGGATGGAAGATCCGCCGATGCGCATGCACGGCGCCAACCCCACGAGTGACGAAACCGAGTGGAAGGACAAAACACGACCGGACAAAACAACTCACCAGCAGACGCATGCTTCTTACACTGATACACCCCATCCTTGGTCAAGGTCGCAGGCGGTGCGTCGATGCCCTCGCGGTCGATCGGGTCAAAGCCGAAGAAGGCGTCGTTCTCCTCGCGCCCGTCGAAGTTGCAGTCGGTGCACTGGGAGGGTGATAAGCATCATATACAGTAGCATATAGAAGGAAAGATGAGTGCGGATGAGAATAGGTACGATGATGATGACGGGCGATGGCAGTGATGATGAGGTAACGGCACGTCGACGTGGCACCCCGCACTCGCGTTATCGGGACGGGGATCGTCTCGTATGAGCAACGAGGAAAGACAACGAGGAGAAGACACGACAAGGAAAGACACTCACAACCTCCTTAAAGTGCGTGCAAAACATCGCATCGTTGATCTCGATCGTTGCAGCGGGCGGGGGCGCGGTTTCGGCCATCGGTGCTTTGCTTAGAGGAGATTACAGACACAACAAGGTACACGCGAGAGGATGCTAGAAGACGCCTCGCAAAGACGAGAACGAGGGCGATCGATAAGAGAGAGGGTGGTGGTGGGAGTAAGCAATCAAGCGCAGGAGGGCCGGCCGTGCTTATATAGGCCCGGCGTTCGGTGACTGATTGCGGTTCCTGTATTTGATTCAATTCGGAGGTCAGCAGACGAAAGTGTTGGACAGCGGCTATTTGCGGGGTAAGTTTGATGCGTGATGCCCCGCACAGGTGATGCGGGGTAGTGCGGGGTAGTGTGGGGAATCGGTCGACTGCCGAGGATTCCAATCAGGAGTTGGGAGAGCAGGTACGGAAGGAAGGGAGGGCAGGATGGACGCGGCAGGCGTTGCGTGGAGACCCGGGCGTCTACTCTGGCCATGGAAAGTTCTGGGCGCCGATAAATTGGGACGAGACAGTCGTGTGATCAACATCATCGGAGCAGGTCGGGACTGAATCATGGGTGACGTCA